>VZRO01000695.1:489515-542857 GCA_013397915.1 Daphoenositta chrysoptera | reverse complement strand
CGGGCCTAATGACCGGAACCGCGGGAGTGCGGCGGGGCCCGTCCGCCGGCGGCGGGAGCCGAGTGATGCGCGGGGAGTCGCACCGGGAGCAGCGGGGCCGGGGGGAGCGGGCCCGCCCCGGGGGGCGGTGCGGGGCGCCCGGAGGAAATGGAACGCGTGAGGCCAAACAAGGAACAATCCCCGGGTTGTTGGCTGAGCCAACAGGCTCCTGTCGCCGGGTCTGTCGCCGTGTGAGCGAGCGCGGATTACCCCGTTAGGAGGAAATGGGCGATGATGGGGCGATGAACTCGCCCGCTGTGTAATCACAATGGATTTGCAATTGACCGAGCGCCGCTCCCGACCCCGGCGCCCACCCCAGGTCACACGGGACTGGGAAGCTGTCGGAGGCCGTGGCCGCGCTCCTCCGCCTGCTCGGACTGGGGAATCGCTCCCGCTATTACACGCGCAGTGCTGTTTCTGACCAAAACCAGAACTTTCCCAAAAGTAGCAGGTGGTTATTTTAGCGCTAATTTAGTTAACACCATTGTGAAAAGTGTTACGAGATCGAACAATGCTCGGTGAGGGAAACGTCTGGCAGAGGACTCGGTGACTGGCAGAGGTTTAAAAAGTCCTCAGTCCTGGATGCGATGCTCCATTTTAAGAAGTGACTCTGTAGCTGGTGGCTGCTTGAAGCGCACCTTATTTAAAAATCTCTACAGAATGTAAAACTGAGTGAGTCTAGTCAGGAGAGCCGGGCGAGTCTGTAAATTACCACTCTGTCAGGATTCCTCTTGCCTATTACAAAGTACCTTTTTATGCTGAACTTAAACTCTACACTACAGAGACAGCAGATGTGAGGTGATGGCTTCCAAAAGCAACACAGATGCTGTAAAATTTCCATTGCTATATTTCAGCGAGGAAGCTCAGGAGACATGCTGAATGCTGCAGTTTAGAATTACACTATAACTCTCCTAGAAATAAGAGAACACCAAGTTTCTCAACAGTACATTTGGCTTCATTTTTGCTGTCATTCATATGCTCTTGTTTTCTTACAGCGAGAAAAAGAGATGCAGCACAAAGATACTGTGTGTCTTGAAGCTGTTCAGTAATGACAGAATTGGTAATATGGAACTTTATGGCAATTTAGTAATGACTGCATATCCAAATTCCCTAGTAGGACCATGATAATTTTTAAAATTGTCTTTCAGGTATATAAAACAGCACAGCTGTGAGGAGGCTGCTTTGCTTTATGTGACTGAAAAGCAGCCTGGTTAGCTCAAGACTGTGGAATCAGAGCCCATTGTGTGTTCCTCATACTTGGAGACTTCCCTGAAGTCCCTAGAAGTCCTGTGATGAAGGAATCAAGGGTCAAGTCTTTAAAACGGTTTGTGTGTTTATTCCAGAAAATTAAGCAGCTGCTTTTTCTGAAAAGCTGAACTTTGCTAGAACAATGCAGAATCATTTAAAGCACTTTTTTGTGAGGGATTTCAAAACAGATGTCCAGTCATCAAATCATGCAGAAATGTAAAGCTGGCAAGAATGTTGCAGATGTGATAACTTTTTACAAAGTTATAGATTTGACTTGTTGTCAAATGTAGTCACTTTGTAACTAGTCTTTATCACTACAGATCTTCGTTGCCACAGATACCCATGCCTCTTTTTTTCAAACAATTAGATTTGTCACTGGTCCCTCTAACATAAGCTTAATTTTTGTGTGCATCTGAGGCTTTGCATTTGGGATTATACGGATCCCACCAAACCAGGTAATGGTAACTACAGGGCATTTTGGTTCAAAATAAGTAAATTTGTGGTTTTTTGGTTTTTTTTTTTTTTTTTTTAACTGGAAATAAAAATGCCACATGATATCTTGGATTTAAGTTGCTATTTCGTTTATGTAAAAATAGAGATGTTTAGTTTGTAAGATTGAAAAAAAATTGCTTTTTAATTCCCACTGAATGTTCTCCAGTAAATTTTAGTGTGGCATTGTCTGCATTGGATAGGCCACTGAATGGTGCTTGTATAAAAATGTTTGAAAAGAAGAACTTGGTCCATGTAGTTTGTTCAAATAATCTTGTCAGAATGAAGCCTTGACTGGAGGCAGTAATTTCATGGATTAAACCCAGAAGGGCTGGCTAGGCTGATCTCCTTCCTATCACAGGCCACAGAGCTTTATGCAGAGACTGTCTACTCAAATGCTGGTTAGCTGCAAGACATAGGGGATTTTGCATGGACAATACTTTGAACAACACCATGAAACTAGAAACTGGGGAACTTTTTGAAGACAGGATGATTAGGAGTAGGAAGAAAGAGTATTTTTACAGGCCATTTAGTAAACAGAGTGAGGTAGAGTTGTTTCATCTTTCTATGTTTAGCTTTCCCCTAAAAAGCTCAGAATAAAAGTAGGAGAAACTTTTTTCCCCCCAGTCTATCCTTTTCTCTCACATGCCACATGTGGTCCAGAACTGAGCAACATGATGGAACATCCAAGTATGGGAAGGAACTAACTGATTTGTACTTCTGCAAGTCTGAAAAGCTCAAATGGCTCAAGTGCTGTGAAACCTGAAGAGAAATAGGGATGGGAGAATACAGGATGCATATCTGTCTTACAGTTTGATATTTTTCCTTTTACAAATATAAATAAATAATTGGCATTAATACATCTTCTGAGTCAGCCTGTACTTTATTGTGATTCATGAGAACTTTTTGTAGGCAAGAACAATGTTCTGCTTACATTTTTCCAGGCATGTCATATTTGCTCAGGGATGGGCACAGCACCGTGATGCTACTGTTGTTCTGTGAGATATGAGACAGACTTTAGGCAACAGGAAAATGGGCTGAATACAACGTGCTGCAACAGCTACTCCTGGAGTGCAGTGAGCAGGTGACAGAGGAGGAGGAGAAACTTCTGGAAGAGTACTTTGCTGTCTTTTTGCCATAAAGGATGATGGCAAAGTGATTGATCAGTGCTGTGGTCTGAGGATCGCTCCAGTGGTGAAGCTGCAGGTTGTGGCTCTGAATGTGACTGGAGGATTCTCTGCTGAACACAGGAGCAGACCACGATTAGATTTCTTCCAGAAGCTGCTTTGAGTGCATGAGCTTCACTAGAGAAGGTGTATGAGCATCAGGAGTGTAAGGAGCCAGTGGGAACAGCAGCTGAGCATGAGGGCAATACAAGATGAGCTCCTATTAAAGGGCTTTAGCCCTGTTCTCCCAGACTGTGCAGCTGGTGATTGGTCTGCAAAGTATTGGCCCTCTCAGCTGTATAGTGCTTCATTTCTCATTAGTGAAACAATGCAGGAGGAAGGAATGCAAGAAAATACAGGTTATAAAGATTATGAAGGAAAGTAAGTGTTCTTGAGGGCTTTTTCCTTAATTTTTTTTTTCTTTTCCCACCATTATTTAGCAAGCTGCATTTGTAACCCACCTGTGCTACAGACTGTAATACCTCATGGTGTGATGTTTCACACATGATAAATCATGTGACTTTTGAAGACACATTGTGCTGGATTAAAGAGTCTGTTGATCCATTGTCACCATATTTGGAGAATAACACAAATTTCATGCAGTTAAATTGCTAACCATAATGTGTGTAATGTGTAAGTAGTATTGTCTTCCTCTGATTACCCAGGTAACCATGAATTTACTTTTGGGCCACTGCTAGAACATTAGTATGTAAATGCACTCCTGAATCTCAGGAAGGTTATGTAGATTCAGGCTGGCAAGGAGAGGTTTTGTCTCTGGGGGTTAATGAGAGTATAAACATTCACCACTCCCTTCTTTCTCAAAGTGACAGAGTGTCCAGGCCTCTGGCACACCAGAGACTCCTGCAGTCGTGTTTGTGATTTTCTCTCCATGTTCCATCAAAATGTAATTAATGCTCATGTCTGCTTGAATGGCACATTCACCATGGCTACTCCCAGCATGGATTGGGAAGTCCATTTGGTCAGTCTTCGGTTATGGAGACCTCAGTTTTAACAACTTGGGTGTAAACCCCTGCAAAGCTTCTGGTGAATATCCCCTTCTGTTGCATTGCCACCTGCCTCACCTGTCTGGGATGTGGCCATCTGGGATGGGCAGCTTCCAAATTACAACTCCAACCTGGCCTTAAGATGATATGACATGCAGGTGTCTGGACTTTAATGTCATATCTATTGGGGAAATTAAGGGGACTCTATTAGCTTGACCTCCTTAACTTTGTTACTTTATCCACGTTTGGGTGATAGACAGGTGAATAGCACATTTAACTCTTACCAACTCTGAGTATTGATACTGACAGGGTGGAAGAAAGAGCCACAACACAGGAGGTGGGGAGTGCAGGGCTCTCTCTCAGGTAGGCTCAGTCAGAGTTGGGATGGCTCAGTTGCCACCCTCGAGGAGCTGTGGGACTCCTGGCAAGAACTCCAGGCCAGCCTGTGTGCAGCTCCCTGCCAGCTGATCCAGCCTGGTGGGAAAAGGTTGATGCAGAGACAAGATTAAGCAGTGCAGTTCACTTTCAGAACTTCTGCATCAGCTACATGGAGACATTAGCTTACATGTATGCCCTCTCACATGCTGTAAGTTAAATGAGAAACTAATGAGGTGACGTGCTTATGAGTAAGAAGTGAACTGAAGAAAAAATGACACTTTGTGTTGAAAGGCATAGATAAGGCTAAAATCCAGATATAAGAAAGCAAAACTTTGTATAACTGATTTGAAGAGAAACGTGTCATTAAATCCTTGAACAATATGAAGTTGGTCATAAATTCTGAAGCTACTTTTTGCACCTTGGAGGTCAGTAATACTGTAATTTAAGGGAATAACGTTTTGCATATGTTTGAAGTAGACATTTTTTAAGTTTCACTGTTTCCAATCCCAACTTTTGATGGATGCCCAGTAGTAATTTTTAAAATATTGAATGATAAAAATTACACTGAAAAATTCTTACTGAAATTACTTATTGCCCAGGAGATAAAATGGAAGTAACAGATGTATCTTTCATCACTCATTTTGAATATTTATTCTTTGTATTTCATTTATTCTAAGCAAATTTTTTATTGCTAGAGTTAGACCTTGACTAATCATTCACTGTGCCAATTTTGCTGGGACAGCTGTGGTTGGTTATTCCAAATATGAGTAAGGACAGCAGGCTTGGGCTTGTACTAATTTTGATGAATAAATTTGCCTTGAGAATGACAAATTGTGTTAGCACTTTTCAGTTTATACATTAGACAGTCAAAGACTGTGCAGGGAATCAGCATTAGGCAGTGTTTGGAACTGCTTATAGGGAGTTCTCAGGTGCCTGGTCTCAGCAAAAACTGCTAAAAACCTTTCTCTATTTTTATTTTAATAAAAGAATGGTATGATTGAGAAGAAAGGTGTTGAAAGCAATTTCACTGTAACAGCAAAATGCTCTTCCTTTCATTTTACTCACTGAGTTCTTAAATAAAGGTATTCCTTTGCCAGTTCCCTTGAATTTTCTTGGTTCTTAGTTGGCATAATGATGGCAGGAATAGTCCTCTGTGTGTATAGTGAGGGGAAAGAAAGAAGTACCCCAATGGCATGAGATTTTCTGCAGTAGTCTTTTGTAAGTTTGCAACAGTGTTACGAAGGGTGCAGTCTTGATTGATTTCTTGTCTTTTATTTATTTTTATTGTACATTTATTTTGCCGTTTGGGTGAGGAGGATGCAATTGTATGTAAGGAAACAGCCATGGGGGGAGAGAAATCCTAGAAATTTAGTTGTAACATTTTTCCTGGTGGTAGTAGTTGAGTGTTTCTCTGTCTTGGTCTGGTCAGGGCCTGGTTTTGGATGAAAAGCTTTCAGTTCTTTCAGGGGATTGTGGGGTTCCACGAAAAGGGATGGTGATAGCTATACTGGGATGGCTGTTACTTTTTATTGTATTAGTCTTACTGGATTTATTCCTTCAGGTCTACTTTACTGAATTACGGAACCCTGAAAGGGAATAATAAATGGAGTATCTTATTTTCTTGCCACTTTGCTAATTTTGCTATACATATTTTTGTATTACCGATTTCTTACTTTGTAAGTGTAGCCATTGTCTGAATCTTATCTTCATCCTTTGCTTTTTTAAGGTAGGCTGGTTGGTCTTTTATAAGTTAGGGCTCAGACATTCAGTTATCACATCCATTGAACTCTGTTTGCTTTTGTTTGGGTTTAGCTCCTTGGCTTTTGAACAGTCCTGCTAACAGAACTGTGATGGAAAACTTGAAACATTTTAATGCTGTTTAAAGTTTTTCTGGTTTGTGGGTGGATGGGTCCAGATGATGGGTTTAAATCTGCAGGTTAATGAGTAAGAAAGACATTCCTTTACCCATGAAATTTCCTGCATGAATTTTTGATAAAAAATACAAAGCTTTTTTGTTTGTTTGTTTGTCTGTCTTAATTTTCCAGGAAACACAATGTGCTTTGACAGAATTCAGAGGACTGGAAACTGAACAGTCTGAAAACTGAACTTCTCAATTTGAAAAATGGTACTGTAGTCCTCCTCTGACATTACAACCTGGGTGCCTGCTGGCCCTGCAAGGCTGAGGCTGCCTATCACCTTTGACACTGTGCCATGATCTTTCCTCTTTGAAGGCAGTGCTGGAAGTGGGGAATCCCTCGAAGTGATCTCCCATCAGAATTCTCCTTTAAATGGTAAGTCTAATTGACAAAGATCTGCCAGATAAAGCAGGTAAGCTAGAGATACAGTGAAATGCTACACTAGCATTTCTTAATAACATACTGTGTTTTCAATCAAAATATTTTTCTTGATAAGTTTGGCTTTTTGGTAAGAAAAGTATACTTGCAGAAGCACATATTTAGACATGCCAAAAACCCCCAAACAATCCAACCAGAAAGTGTTTAGCTGAAAGCCTCATTTCCCATCAAAAATAGATGCAGTGGAAAATTTTCAAGCAGCCCTATATTTAACCTCCTTGGATCAGAATTTGGTTGTTGGACTGAGGGAGGCTTACAGAGTTTTTTGGCTGCTTTTGTTAGGGTGTCTGTTTTTTCACTCATGACATCTGCCTGCTTTTCAAGCTATATTCAACCTTGCTATAATTCTTGCTATTGCAGCATTTCACTGTGTTCAGAATGCTGATTCCCACTGGACTCAACTTGCTGGGGTATGTGCAAACTCCGTTTCTTTCAAGGGGTGCATCAATCTTGCTTTTTGTTTTTTTAATTTATTATTTTTTTTAATTTTGGCCGTGCTTTAGTAAGAAAATGTAAATACTGAACACTGGCTGTGCACAAAACAGTATCACTACAATACAGTTCCTAGTTCTTTGCCCAGGGTAGCCTTGCTTTGGCATGTTGTGGATGCAAAAGTATGTATAAGTTTAAGGAATAATTGGATACGTGTTTGAAAGAGAATGTTCATTGGGCAAGATAAATAGATAAATCACATCAGTCTCAGGAACTCTTGAGTGGAATACAGTTGAAGGACTAGGGAGTTATTCTGGGAAAATACTGTATTTGATTTCTTTGCTCGTGCTCTCTTCTCTTGACTCTGACTTGTGGCTGCTTTTGGAAGCAGGATACTGAGCTGAATAGACCTTTGATCTGAATTGTCATGGCCATCCTTGGATGAAGAGAAGTACACTGATGAACGAGTAAGTGTGGGCTTTGGCCATCTGGAATTCAGCAAAATTTATCAGAAATTAAATTCTTTTCTCCAAGAAAAGTGCAAGCCAATCACAAAATATATGAGCATAGGGACAGAGAATTTTGTCTGAATAGGTTGGGATTCTGGAGTCCCAAGGTGTCTGCTGATTTTTTTTGTTTTAAAGTAGATTTTGCAGCTTCCATTTCTCCTTTGTTGCTTTTTGTAGAAGTAAGAATTTGCAACAACTATGTCTTAAATACAACTTTGAACCTTTTTGTGTGTTCTTCCAAATCTGGTGGGTAGAACATTAGTGTGAGACTCCTGCAGAGTTCACTGGACCTTATATTATGACAAGAAGAGAAAACAAAGCAAATATTAAAAATCAGGGAGGAAAATTGTTCGTGTGATCTGCATTATTTTCAGTATGTGTTATGTTCTGTCATTGGTTCAGTGTCAGAATGCAGTTTTTAGCCAGAAGCTACCACCAACTGGCAATATGTGGCATTTCTTAAGCAAAAGTTGATTGTTATTCTTTATTGCTTGTTTTGTATCATAACAGCTTTACAGAAATATCTTTCCAGATATTCTTAACTTTGTTTTCATGGTAGTTTAATTTAGTTCATGACTTCTAAGCAGTACTACACTGTTTTAGTCTTCACAGGCATTAATGATCAAATCTGTAAATGAGCATACACTTAGTAAGACAGCAAGGAGTTTTTTTATCTATTTTTAATAAACTCTTCAGAATTTTTATGATTTCCGGAAAAGAGATATATTTAATTTTACTCCTGTGTGCCTAAATTTACCTGGATGTTATATTGACCAAAATAGGTGGGGTCTCTTTTATTTTTTTTCCTGACATGGCAGACACTTTTAATTCAGATTTCTGTCAGCACAATTTTATTATAGTACATTGTTAGTACTAGAAGTTCCCTTTTATTATTTTAGGACCATTTAAAATAAATATTCGTGAGAAAATATAATAGCCAGACAACATTGAAACAAAGAAATAGTTTGAGTATTGTTGAGAAATAGATTCATGAACCATAGTGTGGCAGGAAGGACAACGGAGAAAGGAAAGCACAATATTGGAGCATAAGAGTGAGCTCATATGGTACCAGCTGCTCATGTGTGGAATCTAAATACTTGCTGAAGCATAGTGCTCCACAGTCAATTAGCATTACTTCAAATAATCATTGTACAAGGAAGGAATTCTAGTACATTAGAATTCATGAGTTGGAAAAAGTAGAAAAAAAAATGTTCGTGTTTTCCCAGAAATGCAGTAAAAATATGTAAATTCTATTAAAATTAACTTAGAAATTCTGTGAAGTGAAAGAAGATATTGTAATCCTGTCTCTAAAGTGTGTCAAGAATGGCAGAATAGTGCAACCTCTCTCACATCATTTGTATGCCTTAATCAGAATTTTTATGATAATGTCAAGAACCAAGAAGCAAATAGAGTTGCCAAATCTGTCCACCCTTGAAACTGGAAGAATTGAGGGGAGTAATTGGGTGCAAAATAAACATGTGTTCACAAGTAATTGGACTGACACTATTAAATTTCTTTCATTTCAGTACTAGGTAGTAATTACTTTAACTTCAAGGAAAAGAGAAGATTATGTCCTGTAAACTTTCTCATGCAAAATAGTCTGTCCTCCTGTCAGTGATGCTGGCTACTTTAAAATGTCTGTTTGCTTGAGAAAAGGTTTGTCAAATCAGGTCGTTAAATGGGAGAGGGGATTAGGAAACAAAAAATCTGGTTTGTAGTGGGAGTTAACTCTAGGGGGTGTGGGGCAGAGAATGGACAATGAATATCACCATCTTTTAAGTGTTTAGTACTATTAAAACTGTTTTTCTTATGGATAGTCCTTTATTGGTAGAAAATTTGTGAAATACACAGTGAAGGCAAATGCTGTGGTAAAATACATATGAAGAATCTAATGTCAAAACTCAGAGTTAAGGCATACATCTTCTACAAGTTTGGGAAATTATGAGGATAAACTGAAAAAGTGCTTCTTTGCTTAAAAAGCCTAATTGTCATTGTAGATATCAGTCTCTTGTCTGTATTGTAGACATGTTTGTGCTATCTAACTGGAATTTTTTAAACAAACAGTATTTTTACAAGAGTCACTAATTTGGTTTGGGATATAAGAAATAGTTGTTAGCTTTATGGGTATTGGTAGTTTTATGGGTAGTAAATCTGAATGTAATAATTTTCACTATTAATAAGATGCTTCATTCTGTATGTAAAGCAAAATAGCTTCAAGATGCTTGATTTTGTAATTAACAAATGTCTAGTTGATCAAAAATATCCTCTCTAGTATGATGCATGGAGATTAGGCTAGACTGTGTTACAGAATAATGTGATTATAATGATTTCCTTAAGAGAGCACAAAAGCAGCAGCTAAGTTTCAACTGATGTTTATTGACACACAGCATCCGTTGGGAGCCCCATCAAACTTTCTATTCTTTTCTGTTTACCACCTCCTGCTTTTATTTACAGTCAGCATATCTGTTAATTAGCCTCTGGTAGAGCCAGTTCTTCTAAGAAGATCTCTTGTCTTCCTGGTGATGGCCCCATGAGGTGACCATGTACACACAGTCTGTGAGTGAATTAATCTTTAACTCATTAATTTCAGTGCCTGATTCTGCAGTGTTTAACTGCTGGCTTGGTTTCCTGTTCAGCAATTTGTGTTTGGAGAATTGTGATCCTTGACTTCTGCTGACCTCGATGTCATGAACACATCCCAGTGAGCTCTCAGCTTCTCCTGGGTAACCTCACTGAAACTCATACCTTCCTGTAGTTCTTTGGTTTCCTGTGGTCGGACCAGAATGCAGATAAGACATTGATGGCTTCCTCTGTGTCACTGAGGTTATTTACCTAGTTTTCATTGCACATTTGCAGAATAAAATTATTCCTGCACTTCCTCAGCTATCTCTGTCACACAATATCTGCATGCAGCGTTTTGCAAAAAAATCTGAAGTGATGTTGCAACACGTGGATCTCACAAGAGGGTACTCTGGAGGGTACCACCCTGTTTTACAGAGTCTCAGCTAGACCTCATGATGATATGAAGCTGTTTATTGCCACAGTCTGAGTGCTAGAGGTGCTTGTTGTAGTACACTTCTCTCACAGCACGGCTTTTTTATTAGAAAAGAAAAACCTAGTAGCTATATTTGAAGGAAAAATTCAGGAGCAGGATTCAGAGGTCTCTCACCCAGGCCTACAGTGTGTGCTGGAAGTGCTTTGAGAGGTGTGAGCTGATCTGTGCATCTCACCGGGGTGTTAGAAGTCTTGTTTCAGTGTTAATGGTTGTTTGTTTCACTGGAACCTAAGAAAAGAATGACTGGGACACTTGTTTGCATGGTCAGCTGTAGGTAATGCCTCAAGTGATGACCAAGTTCCTCACTTTTGCTGTCTCCATCCTCCAGCTGAGGAGTAGCCAAACTCTAAAGACTTAAGCATGGGTTACAGGTGCCCTTCAAATCCTGCCCAGAGCAAGTACAAGTATGAAAAGCCATAAAGTACATGCTGTGGTAATGTGAACATCTTTTCATAATTTAACGAGAGCTTTACTGATAAAAAATTCCCTGTTTCAGTTAAAAAAAAAAAAAAAAACAAAAAACCCCAACAGAACAAACCAAAACGACCCAACCAACATCATAATCCCTGGAATACATCCAACTTTTGTACTGGAAAAGTACCTGTAAGGAGTATGATCTTCTTTCTTTAGTGGGAAAGTATTTTTGCTTATCTAAAAGGTTTTATGCTGGCAGAACTGCATTCCATTGTCTCCTTTTTGTGGCTAGGCAAATGCAGGTAAAATAACTTAGTTTTAAAGGAACTAGAACTCTTAATTCCTTTAAATCAAATTCCTAAGACATCTAAATGTCCAGGATGCTGTGAAAAGAGACATAAAAATTAAAAATAGAAGGTGAGTGTTTGCTACTGATAGTTCATGGCTTTGGAGGGCTCGTGGTGGTGCACTGTTTTGACAAAAAACCAATGAAAAACTATCAATTAAAGTTTCCATTACCACCTTTAATTGTAAGACCTCAATGCTGACTGATCTGTTAATGTTTCATGGGGGAAGTTGACACTGAGGGGAAAGGGTGAGTGATATTTCTTCAAAACATGTTAACTGCTTTTACTCGTTTTGTGGTTGAAGGACAGAGAAATAAGACATGCTGGAAATCTTTTCTAAAATTAGGTGGCCCTTCGTCAGTATTTTATAGGTACTGTTTAAGTCATCTTTGCTAAGGAGAAGCTCCTTTACTATTAATATGCTGTCATCTTTTAAATCTCATCAAGGCAGCACCAGGATTTTTTTTGCACAGATTTCCTTTGACGTACAGCCTCAATAAATATGGAAATTACAACTTAAATCTCTTTTTTTTTTTCTTGCAAAGCAGTGCAGTGCCCAAATTCATTGAATTTCAACTTTTATTTTTTCTTAATGTTGAAAGACATATATGCAAATTTTATTAACAATATGCATGGTTAAATTTAGCTGTAAATTCCAGTCAGGGATTTTTGCTTTGTTTATTGTCCAAGTCAATATGTCTGTGGAGAAAACCTCCCGCTGTGCAGGAATACATAGTCAGCTACTTGGGAAAGTAGAAAGTTTAATTATGAGAGTTTATTCTGGAAAAAGGTAAAGCAAGCACTGTTTTTTGGGTTGGGGTTTTTTTATTATGACTTCAGCTAACAGAAATTCAACATACACAGTTTGTTTTGACACTAACTGTTATCAGACAAACCAATTGATTTTTCTTTAACCTGGTCTTCTGTGTAACAGAGAGGTTCTGAAAGAAAGTAGAGGTCATGAATAAATGATGCATTTCTTAAACTTGCAAGGTAGATCATGACATAAATGAAATAAAATCCAAGTGTGAAGGGAAAAAAGAAGCATAAACACATGTATTGCTGACAATATCTTCATTAAAATATACTTCATCCTATAAAGATATTAGTGTCAGATGCAAATTTCCTTTGTTGCTCTCTCTGAAGTTATTCTAATTTTTTTGTGTGGTAACAGTGAAGTACCTTTATACAAGGTTTTTGAGTGGAAGGGTAAATTATTGCTGGGGAATATGTGTTATAAATGATATCCAAACATATTCTTGTGTTTGTAACAGAAAGCCCTCCAAGACTGTGGTTACTGAAGTGGTTCCCACGTGCTCAGTTTTTGTAAGTCATTTGCATGGAATGCATTTTATCCAGCGATGTAAAAAACCCCCACTGCTTTCAAAGAAGGTGTTTCTCCTGTCTACGTAGAGTTTATGTAATAATATAATAATCTGTGGTTCAATGCATATTTCTCCTTTCTAAGCCTGTTCAAATGTAATATGAATAATGTTTTTATGATAATTCTACGATGGATAATAGTAGTTAGCTTTAAGCCAATAAAAATTTTAAAAACTGTGTTATGGATACTGTTTGGGTTGCATGACTTGCATCAGGTATGCAGGCATGTCCTTTTTTTCTTTGCATCTGTGTAAGACTGATCCATAACCTGAGCTTACAGGTTCTACAGTAACACAAATGGTACATGATACCTGTGTGTGGAGAAAGGCTGGAAGCTTTCCAGAGGCAATTTCTGAACCTGTACATAAGTTCAGAATATCCAATTGCCTGTAACTTCCCTTCCCCCATGTTCTGCATTTCCACCAAACAACTGCTTTTTACTGAGTCTCATTAAGTGGTCCTATGTGTAGGACATTAAATGTATTTTTGGTAGACGGAGAGTTTTGTTCTGAGTCACTGGTGCACCAAGATGCACCAGGAATGTTCTTCTGGTTGCCTAACACAGTGAGACAGGCCCATGAGAGGCATGGGCTCTGATATCTTATGGGAGCAGTCCTTGAACCCCAGTTGTCAGAGATGTGAAGGTGCCTGATCTCATGTGGAACTGAATGGGACTTTATGTTCCTAAGTAGGATTCAAGAGCCTAAATACCTTAGAACTCTCCACGTATAAAACTTAGCTGCAATACAGCTTCTTAATTCCCCACACATCCCTGCATTCTTCTATACATGTTTCTCTCATTGGCTATTTACTCTTAATTGGCAGTTTGGATGCTTAATTATGCTTCTGTTTTGGGAGATGTTTCTTCCCAGTCTTACCCTGTATTTTTTTGGACGGTCTGTTCCTTTTCAGCTCTTTCGACTCTTGCACTTTCTATATGTAATAAAGGCACTTAATTTCCAGTGACTGGCTTCCCTCTTACAGTGGCACGTGTGAAACATAAAACTGTTGGTACTTATAGAGCACCTTGTAAAGATGCTATAAAAGGAGTCATTAGGGCTCAAGATTGACAGGGATTTGACTATTTTGTCCAATCTATTTTTTGATCAATGTATGACCAATATTCCAGTTGCATATTAGCCAAATTCTACTTTGGGAGACTCACAAAAAGTGCAGGGCTAGGGGTTTGAGTCACAGGTAGTTAAAGGATGCAGAACCTTATGCCAGCCTAATGTTTTGTCACAAGAACTACTCTCTGCTCTGCTGTTTGCTGTTCTGAAACCAGCAATAGTAAACCAAGGCATAAATCAACACTTTCTTCATATGCTAAACTTTATCTTAGTTTTAGGAGTAACATGCAATTTGAGTAGTGATTTTAATGCTTAGATATCACAGATTGCTTTTTGTTTCTGAAATATGTTTTCTTTCTTTCTAGTCAATAAAGGAACATAATTAATTAACTAACTAAAGAAATTAATGTGATTGACTGTTTCTTGTGGCTCAGGTATTCACACTGTTTGGCTAATCGATGGCCATGAGTGTTGCATGTGTAAGTAGTTAGAAACACTTTGTTCATGCTGACTTTTATCACAGAACATCTTAATTTGTACTGAGGAACACCCCAGGTGGACTGTGGGCCTTGCCATCCCAGAACTGTAGATGGAGAGAATATGGTAAATTATGTTAGGAACAGGTACAAGGCTGGTGATCCTTGAGGGACCCTCTACAATGCTGCCTGGGGCAGCTTGTCTTCCTCCAATCATCTCTTCAGCTCTGGGGTTGTTGCCTAGTGCCATGTGGTAGATTTATGCATTTAACTGTCTTGTCTTTAAAGCTACCTAGCTGCTTTCAAGCCAGTGTTGTTAACTTTCTACCTAACAAAGCTGATTAAAATGAAAGACGTTTGTACGTGGTCAGCTTCTTCCATGATCTGGGATGCTTCTGGGAATTCAATCTATAGAATCTCTTCTTAGAATCATCTAAATATTTCTGAGTGCCAAACATAACCAACCGAAATGTCCAGAAACTAGTAGATTTAAAACAATTTTTAGACTAATCTAAACATCACAGTAATTTTTTACATGGAACTGTTGGTGCCTCCCATTCACTGGATTTTTTTGTGGCAATAATGTAGTGTAAATGGACAATTCTTACAAGGGAATGCAGAATATAAATGGTTGGCTACTGATAGATTTTCTCCTACTCTGTATGTGTTAATACAGTACCATACTAGTACTGTCTTAACCAGTACTCATGAGATATTATGCTGGTGGAAAACATGATCATGGGATTTGACCTCCGTGGAAGCAAGGACTTTTCCAGGTCATGAAAGGCCATATATTCAGCTCATGACTAGTGCAGAACTCTTTTTCTGTCATAACAGAAATACTGACACCTGGTTTGCACTTGAAAGTGTTATCAAGGAGGCCTGTCAGGGAGGGATATGAATTTTTTGCTGACATAGCTATGCTGGCAAAAACCCCAGTGCAGGAGCTGCGTTAAGGAGTTCTTTTACCTGTACATTTTACTTCTCTTGAGGGGTAGGTGTAAGTTGCTTGAGAAGAAGAGTCTTGTTAGTGTAATTTCTATATTAACCTTTCTAGTGTAAGTGGACTGTAAGCCTCATCCTGTAGGGACTCGTATGCCAGTTTATCCCTGCACACAGAGATGATACATCATAGCTTGTGCTTACGTTGCTCCCAAGAATGACCTCCAGAGCAGCTCTAAGAATAGTGTCACTGTGTCCTGTTCATCTTCTGCCTACAGGGTTGTCTTACAGCTGCAAGTTGCATGAATAGTGCCTGACAATGCATGAATTTTCATGTTTGGTGCCTGTCCTGTTGGTGGGTCTAGTCTTGAAGATACTACACTTAGGAGACGCTATAGACAAAACCATTGCTTAACTGAACTACTTTCAGGAAGAAAAGGGGCTGGATGTAGATGTAACAATGAAAAGGAGGGAAGGAAACTCCCTACTAGTGAAGCTTATTAAGTGCAACATGCAAACTAAAGGATGAGAAGTACAAAAGTGGAATTTTCCTTGCGTGAACCAGTTCCAGGATAAATAAGCAGGTGGGAACACTTGGTGGATCAGGATTGTCGTTTGCTGATGCTACATGCACTACCATAAATAACAAGTAGTTCTAAAGAAATTGGTAGTGGGACAGGAAAGTAGAAATGGTTTGAGTGAGCTCAGGTTATGACTTGAAACCTTCCCTTGTCTCTTACAATGCTCTTCCTATATGCCTCTAATTATCTTTCATTTGGAAGTTCTGCCTTACTTGGAATTGATGCCCTAAAGAGTGGGCTCATTATGTCTGTTGCAGGAAGGACTTCTTTTTCTCTTATGGAGAGAGAGACACCCTAACTAAAAATTACAGCTAACCTCCAGTGTGTGGATAGTTTGTATTGGTTAAGTTACTTCATAACATCTGAAATGAAGGCTGGACTAGATACCAGAATACATTATTTGCACTAGTAGAAATAATTTCACATCACACTCTGCAGGAATTCAGACTTGTTCTATTTTTGGGCTTGAAATGAGAACAGCTTGAAAAAGCTGGGTGATGTTTTATTTGAGACAAATGTTTCTTTTTTTCCTCAAAGGTTTTTTCAAGACATGTGGAAAGCCCATTTCAAATAATACTGCCAGAGCCAGAGCTGCATATGTAAGCTCAGTGGCCGTGCACTGAGATTGATTAATCAGCCAAGGTTAATTGAAATTGGTATTTTCATGTGAAGTCCTACAGACTTACTTTGGAAATGCATGAATCTGTAGGCCTGCAGTCTCCCTGACAGATGAATCTAGTCTTGAGGATTGCAAATTCGATCCCTGCTGTTACCAGTCCAGCCACAGGGGCCATTTAACAAAAGATCCCCGAGTTAATGATTGCTGTTCTATGACAGGGATATTGGACTTATTATACACTGAACACAAAGGTCTCTGATCCATATTTGTGCCTTGTTTCCTGCTTGGGATTCAGCACCACATGGTGGTAACTGTCTGCTTCATGCAGGAAAGCGTTCTGCTGTGATATCAGTGAGCGATAATATCAGAAGAACATCCATTTTCCATGAATTTGAACTATTACTGCAGTTAGGTGCAATTATTGAGAATCCCTGTAGAGTCGTACAAAAAATGTTGTCTCTGTCCAAAGATGTTGATTCTGGAATGCAGCAGTGCCAGTCTGACATGCTTAGTTTGGGGTCTCGGTGGCTGCTATAAATTGTACCCTGGAAAATGGTTACTAGGACTATAAAGTATAGTGCTGCATTTCAAGCTCTATTTTAAGTATCAGTGGCTTTGTCAAACTATACATGCAATTTAAATCGAATTTATATGGTGAAAATATGTTGAAGAGGAACCAATGGAATAAGATGACTTCATAATAAAGAATATTGACTTTGCATATTAACTTCATTAACTTAATGCTGTCTCGTGTGTATTGGAAAATTGTTCAAGTGAGAATAATAGCTTTTGAACTACTTACAGGCTAATAGGTAGTGATTGTAGTCACTAAGACTTTGAATAGCTGTGGCTGTTGATTACACAGATTAAATGTGAGTGCAGTTTTCAATATGGGTGATTTTCAAAAAACTCATTTTCTGTCCTTCATTTTGACTTTCATGGCTAATGACACTGACTTCTAATGCATATTAAATTCTGAGAGTGGGAAATTAAATTCCTCGTCTTCCATCTCTAGTAGAGACACGGCTGCAGAAGCTTGCCATATGCTTATTTTAAATTGTTCAAGATTGAAGCTGTCAAATATAAGGTTGCATTAGAGGTAATTCCCATACAGTGGGACATGCTCTGTTTAAACAGCTGATTGGTCATGGATGTTTGTAGTGTTCATAGCACTAATTTTTTATGCACTCCTTACTTATGTTTTTTTCTCTTCATATCTGAACTGTGTGCTCGTCTCTTTGCATCCACTGCGATTTCTCAGTGAATGCTGGTTCCCAAGTTCTTTCTCGATTCTCTCTCTCTTTTTTTTTTTTTTTTTTTTCTCCAGGGCCTAATTATGAAACAGCTTCAAATAAATACAATTTTTTAACAAAAAACATTCTGCTTCCTGTGAACAATGGGCTGAATTTTTCTCTTTATTCT
Organism: Daphoenositta chrysoptera; assembly: GCA_013397915.1. NCBI lineage: Eukaryota > Metazoa > Chordata > Aves > Passeriformes > Daphoenositta > Daphoenositta chrysoptera. The sequence continues at coordinate 524,929 of VZRO01000695.1, read as the reverse complement.
TGGGGAGTTCTTATTCAGTTGGAGTGCTTTGCAGTTGGCTAGGCCTGAGATTTCTGGGAGCTGTAATTGTGTCTCATTAATTCTTACAGTAATGTAGGGTAACTATAAGGAGCATGCAATTAGTGGTCTGGTCAATGAATAGAGCAGTTAATCAGCAGACAAAGGATGGGGCTCAGGACCTATTAGGCTGAAAGGAAGTGTTACTATTGTCACAGGCAGTAGGAATGCATGCAGACATGCCTTAAAGTTGAACTGTTTAAGGGAACTGTGTATGTCTTTTTGATAAACCAGTTTTCCTACCTATTCCACTACTTGAGAGAGATTCATGTAAGCTTGCCTGCTAGAAGTCAGAGACCATAGCAGAGGTTTTCAACAGGCTGAATGGGCTGCTTAGAGTATTCTCTCACCTTAACAGAGGCAGCCCCAGGGTTTATCAAAAATAAAAAGTGGCTTTAGAGATGTAAGGCATCCTTAGCTGTTCCTCCTCCTCCTCAGAAAAATGGTCGGTGAATGTAAAGTTTAAATCAGCCATTGTGTAGATTGTCAGTCAGTCATACTCAGCATGTTTGTCTTCATAATGAACCTTGTTTGTTCTGAATGGCTGTGCTGTTTGTTCTGAATGGCTCTGCTTTCAGTGCATGTAAATGTATGCAAATACTCATAACAGTTTAAAAATGGTGGCTCTTATGGTAACAAATAACCTCTCCTACTTTTATGAAGACCTGACTTTTACTATATTTTATATCTAGAGTTTAAAATGCAAACATGACTCCAACTTTAGACAGCGCTTCAGGGTTTTTTGTTAGCTTCAGATCAGGACTTCCAGTTGCTTCTGCCTTTGAAAAAATATGAACCTCATGAATCCTGTGAAATGTTATGACATATGATGATTATTAAGAAAAAAGCTTTATCAATAAAACACTGCCCTTGAGTAACTCTTATTTCTGGTAGGCAATGCTTCAAATAAAAAGTCATTTCTTCTCTTAAGTTAAGCAGACACTTGGCATAAAAAAGCAGTAATTAAAATAACTTTTTTTGGGGAGAAAAAGGGAATTGAACTTTAATAATTAACTTATATTCAGAGCCTAGTGTTTTTCTCAAAACTGAAAGTAATTTTTAACTGTCTTCTTTGTATTAACAGGTCTGTGGCTTTATCTCTTCTCATGGTATTCACATCAGCAGCAAGTAACGTTAGAAGAATAAAGTCTCTCAGGCTTTATATTAAGGATTCAATTATTCTGTATAATTAGCCCTGATTTGTTAAATATTTGAAACATTTTCTACTCTTAGGTATGGAAGAGTGTACTGGAGTGATCAAAACCACAAATAACTTGTACCTTTACTCAGAAAATGCTTTTTTATCAAATAATAAGAAAGATTAAGCCTAAGTCTCTCTCTTTTTCTGTTTGGACTTTATTCCTACAAGAAATATCACTTTTGTCCACAATCTCTCGTGTATTTCTGTTCCCTTGAAATACAAAGAGGCAATGGATTCTGGTATAAATTAGGTAGATTTAATGAAATTTATGAGTTGTAACTTGTGCCTTGAATATAAAATGCTTGAGTGAGGCATAGGGTATTTTGCTGATGCCATTATTGTCACCTGTCTGGTTTTTTCATTCTTCTGTGCCCGTTTTTGAAACACTTAGGAGCTGTGGAGTCTTGGGAATAACAGTTTCTGTATGCCATACATAGCAAATATTTCCAAGGTCATTCTTTTTTAACAGTGTCTTCTTTTAAAGAAGCAGGGCAGACCTACCCTGCAAAATGAGAAAATGGTATTACTTCCACACTCAAAAGCTGGCTGTTACCTCATATATATGCTACTTTCCCATTTAATTAGGAAGTGATTTCTCATCTGGTGTCAGACAGCATCAGAATGTTGCTGCTCAGTATCACTGGTAAGCATTACAGGTTTAGTGGGAATTACCTTCCCCCTGCTTACCCCAGTAAAGTTTCTCCTGTTGAAACACAGCTTCAGTCATGAGGGACTATTGATCTGGAAGGGGTCTTAAACCAAAGTCACTGAAATATTATTTGGAGAGGCAGCAGATTAATTGTGGTCTTCCATAAGAGCACAAAATTATGGCTGGAATGGGCATTGTGTTAGAAATTATAAGCACTCCCTAATATGTAAAGATTGATGAAAATCTTTAACCGTTTTGTAAATTAACAGAATATCCATCTCTGTATCTTTCTTTACATAGACACATGTATATTATTACTTAGCAATAAGAACTCGTGTTTCTCTGATGGACAGTGTAGGGTAAGGTAAATTAAACAACTCCTTTGCTGTTTTGAGTACTTCTCTTAATATAGTGTGAATCCTGTCTGGTGTACCTGGCTTGCTGTGCAAGTCTCTAGTCTGCAAGAGTCTCACAGCAGAAAAAGTTTATACCTTTTAACTAAAAATGTATACCAATGTAACTTAAAGTGTATTATCTTTAAAGAAATCCTTCTGCATGTGTATTGTTTCTTCCGGTGCAAGGTGACATTGATTATTATAACATAAACACATGGATTTTGCTCTCTTATTTAAGCTACTTGTCTGTGTCTCTTAATCTGTTATCAGAACACAGAGAAAATATTGCTTTCTGGCCAGTTGCCCCATCTGTTTTAAACCTTGTCCATGAGTACTTTTGTTAAGTGTCAGGTTTGACCTTGTTGAAGCTGTCGCTTAAGCTGATACTGTCCCCAAATCACCTTCCCATTATGAAAGAGATACCAGTTTTAAAAGATGGCTGAAGTGAAATGAGGGGATTGCCTCCATAATGAAAAACATTTCATTATAACTATTTCACATATTATCTGCCTACCCTGGAGAATCATCTTAGGGATCAGGCTGTGGTTGAGCAATAAATTTGTAGAGTGTACAATACTGCTGAGAGAAATATACCACTGAAGTCACCCCTTTTTTACCTGAGATTTGGAAGAGTAAGCTATTTAAGTCCAAAACTGTGGCTCTAAGAGTGCCACCTCAACTGCAATCTAGCCCTGGTGACACCTAAATTCCATGAGCAACTTTACTGTTCCTTGGTGCCTGCCATGCTGGTTGCAGCCAAGGTCCAAATCAGCTCTGTTTTGGCAGAGCTTGTTGCCCTGCTCTGCCAGCTTGACTAGGATCCAGGAAGCAGATTTTATGGGATCAGAAGTACCTGGGACAGCTGATTTGGTAAATGTTCCCAGAGCACACAGTATCCTCGAACAGCTTCATCTCCTCATAAAATGCAGTGACAGCAGCTGCTGCTGCGAGAAAGATGGAGCAGCTCCCTTTTACATATATATATATATAAATATAAATATTTTTATATTTATATTTTATACATATATATTTATTTACATATATTTTATAGTGGCTAGATGGTCATCCAAGAAATGTCTGAGTGGGCTTGTATCCATGCTGTGTATTGTCTTGCAGGCTACCCAAGCTCCTAGAGTGGAGGCTAGGCTGAGCTAGAAAAAGAAAATAGTTTTAGTCCTTTAATGTCTTTACATATGAAATGGTTTGTCAGGAATTTGAACCAGAATCAATTCAGTGACCCAGAAGAGAATATGGAGTATTGGTGTGCAGCATGCTCAGTGCAATTTGTCACAGCAAATAAGCTGCTCTATAGGCTACTTGCTGCAACTGTTGTATAACATTTTCTGTATACAGTTTCTTTAGCAATCGTGCCTGAAAGAGCATGAATTAAAATGGCCAGGAGCAAGAACAGGTTGTCTGTCTGATGGCTGTGCTGAAAGAAAATTTCTTGTGACTGTTGTTCGTTATTTCACTGTAGTCTATAGTAAAGTAGGAAGTAAAAGTCTTCCTGACTAGGAATTGTTCCAGCTGTATTTCAATTGTGATGATTTGGACCATCTATGTACAACTTAGAAATTATGGTTGACATTGTGACATTGTCACTATAATGCAAAATTTCTCTGCATATCTGCTTTAGTTCCCAAATGCTTGATGGCAAGCTAATGAACACTGTACTTTGTGAGTAAGTTTTGACTTGCATATCAGAAGGACTGGTGACATTGGCAGACTTTTTTTCTTGCAGAGACCTAGAGAATGCAATGCAGAAAATGTCCACATTTGCAATAGCATGATGCCAGGTATTTATTTACAGACAGAGATCNATTTGTAAAGAATGAAATATGTAACTGAAAGACAAGAGGAGGGTGGGGGAAGTGGTTTGACTCCAAAGGTGCCCTACATTCTTAAGACAAATCCTAAAATCCCTGACAAGGATTTTGGACAGTATGAACTTCTCCCAGGGGTGAAGTCCACAGTGATCAGAATTTGATCAGAGCTGACACTCCTCAGTTTGAATCTCCTTACTGTCAGCTGCTGTGCTTGCATCAACTTCAAGTTTCATGTGATCCCCGAGTTGCACATAACTTTCCTCCTATCCACATTTATGTCTTACTATCACAAAGGAAGAACAGTCATACAGGATCAGACTAAACATCTGTCTGGCCGGGTATCCTGTTTCTGACAGCAGCCTGGGGTAGCGTATTAGAAAATGTCAAGCACGTCATGATCCCTTTTTGGTGTACTCTCCCACCTTCTACTGAATCATGGCTTTGGGACTTCCTGAGATAATGCTAACATTTTTCATCCCTCCTCACAGTTCTATTAGTGCAAGCCTTGGAGACTTACTTTCTATTTTTTTAAACAAGTCTTATGTCTTTTGTTTAAGAACTTTTTTTTTTTTAAATGTGGTATCTTACACAAGCACTCTTTTGTACACTAAACTGTAAAACTCATATATCTTTTTCACTGTTTAAATTCCTCTTTGGAGTTCTCTTCTTCCTTGACATCTACCAGAATGAGTTTGTTGCTAATTTATTTCTATTTACTGTGTTAGTTAGCTGCTCATTAATGTGAAGGGAAGGGTGTGGGGGATCCCTAGGGAAGCTGCTGGCTGTGCAGGCTCCAGCAGGATGGCTCCATTTTAGCTGCTGTGCTAGAGAACAGGGAGGAGTTAAGGTGCTCAGTCCAAGACAAAATTTTTGAAAACTAACAGTTCCAGAAGCCTTCAATTCCAGAAACCTTGCATTTCTCTGCAAGACAAACTTGTTGTGCAGCCCAGGTCCCAGCATGACAGGAAGCAAGCCAATTGCCACTGACACAGGTTTTGAGTGATGTGGATAATCAAACAGTAAAATAACTTATTTGGTTTCTGGTGCCCAGCAAGTTGTGACTGGTTCTTTTCTAAATCAAACCTTGCCTGAAAAGGATAAATGGTGCTACACTGCACACTGCCTTCCCTCCCCCTTCTTTGCAGCAGGAAGTAAAAGCGTCTGTGGAAGAACTTCGGTGTGAGCAAACAAAATATTGAGCCAGGAAATGTTTATGCAAGAGCATGTGAAAACCTGAAGGAAAATGTAGATCTAAAAAAATCCCATACTCAACAACTACTTCCCTCTCCTCATCAAATGTAAAGGAATTAAAAATTTATTGGTATTTTAGTGCACAAGGTTTTTAATTAAAAGAAAAAAACAAAAAAATCTTCTACTAGTGCTATAATTCTGAGTTTGATCAGTTTTTTCCACTTTAATATTTGCGTCTTCTCTTGGAGAGCTCAACAGACAAGTGTCAGTTTCAGGAGGAGTGGATCCATGTCCTTTGTAGCTGTAAGTGTGTAAGTCTCTGGGCTCCTACATTTGAAAAAATGGCCCTTACTACCAAACTGTTACAACTGTAACAATTCTGACTCCGTAAATTCTTATCTAGATGTAAATGAATAAGAAGGGAGGAGGCGGTCTCTAAAAACTTCATACATGGGAAAAAAGTGAGAAATATTACTGAGTCATTCTTTGTCACATAGTTGCCAAAGCCAGCCATGACAAAGAGTTTGTCATTTTTTCTATTGCTACTTTTGCACGCTGATAGGTTTAAGAGGAGCGATTAAGCCTCTGGAACACAAGACGCAGTTTGTGTGTCAGCTAATCCAGTGCTGACCCCAACTTTCTAGTCTCTGTGGGAAGGTTCCCTTCTGCTTCAGCATCTTGTCAGCTACTTTGAATGCACTTAATCCTACTCATATTTTGTGGTACAGCCCAGGCCAAAAATATGTTCTCATAATTCAGGCCAGGCAAATTAGAAAGGCTTTGCCTGCTAGGCAAACTCATTATTTTATTGCTCAAATGTTTCACTGTGAATGCAGTGTATTGTTCCTCCTCTGTGTCATAGCAAAAATAGTCTGGAATCACCTGCTTTTCCATTGTCCCCTTCATGTCCAGTTCTCAATAATTTTGATGCTGTGAAGCTCTCTTTATGCACCTCAGTTTTTCAGATTATTCTCCCCTGTCTATCAATTTGCCCTCAGATTTGGAATCCTCCTTTGTTGCCACGTGGCATCCCTATTGCCAGTCATCTCTCAGGGTCAGTCAAATGTTGCTGTTCGTGTTATTGACAAACAGATAAAAGAATCTGGTGAGTGACCTGCTATAATAAAACTAAAAAAGATCTTTCTATCATGAGTAAGTTATGTCCTGTTTTTGCATTCTGTTCCTAAAGTCTTGCTTGTTGAGGTCAGTTTTCAATGAATTGATGGTAGGTTAATTTTATATTTTCTGGATCTGAAGTAATTTTGGGTACAGGAGGTTGAAGGGCACTTGTTAAAGGCCTAGCAGCAGTGCTAATCTCTTTTTTTTTTTAAGGTTTTCAGTTATACAGAGTGATATAGTTCTTAAAAACAAGTGCTCAAAATTTCAGGGATGTGATTTTTTGCTTATGACAAAGAACACTTCACATCCTTTGGAACAAAAAACCTGGTAATAAGGTGGGATTCGAAGGTGAGAATTTTTTATATGTAAAAAGTTTTGTGTATTATCCTCATGGATTGCACTAATACCTATCAATAAAGCAGACTCTATGCTGTTGGTGGGGGCTCAGCTTTTTTATGAGTTACTATTTTTGGTAAATAAAACCATGCGCATTCTATCTTCTACATAAATGTCTCTGACTTAAAAATACTCAACCTACTGCACTCAGATGGAGTATGACACTCCTCCTTTTCATCCACTTGTTTTCCTTTTGATTTATTTGAATGAAGGTAGATACTGAGCTAGAGGACACAAAGACAATGCATACATGCCAGAACCTCAGTCAAGATTATAGGCTAAAATTAAAATAAAAATTTTAAGTACATACAGCTGTGGTTACATGAGAGTTTGTGTGTTTTCTTTGCTGGTTTGTCATTAAAGTAGGGGGTTTTTTGTTTGGTTTTTTTTTTCTTTTTTTTTTTTTAATTATGAGAAAGGTAGTATTGGCCTCGAAATGTTGGATATTTTGCTGCATTTCTGGTTTGGAAAACTTGCACTGTGCTTCTTCCTCATACTCCTTCTACTACTACTGCTATTACTAAGTAATAATTATAGTTGAGTAGTGTTTAAGACATGCTAACTACAACAAGAATACACAAAAGAGGTGTCTCTTATTTTGGGGAACTAACTTTCTGACACAAGAGACAAACCAAGATACACAGATGGAAACCCTGTATTCAGTAGTACAGGGTATGGAAGCTGAGCATATTAGCAATATTGCTGCTGAGGTTTTTGAAGGCTTCAAGTGAAAGGAGAGGATGAAGGTAGACTCGAAGAATAATAAAGTTGCCATCCAGTTATTTCTGGGGATTTCCTGCCTCAGAGAGAGAACATTGCAGAAAGCACCAAATGGTTACTTAGGTGAATTAGGGGCTTGTCTAGACCTCTTGATACACAAAACATACAGGGGCCTGAGGAATGAGCTACATATGCAAGTAAAAAATGAAGTGTGTTATGTTTTAGGTAGCAGAGCAGGCTGTATGACAAGTGATACCCTGATTGCAGTGAAGGAAGGGCATCGGAGCAGTGAGTCAGTCATGCATGAACTCTCCTGGCCAGGCAGCTCTGGGGCCTTTCTGTGCTGCTGGTCTGGAGAGGTGGGGCTGGGTCTTGCAGACACCCAGAGCCTGAATCCACTCTTCCACTCCTGCTTTATCTTCATAAGGTGGAGTGGCTGTTGAAATACGACTTTGTATGTGTGTTAATCATCACCTGGTTCATTATGAAACTATTTCTAACGTTTTAGTAGCCCTGTCTGAGATACTCTCTCCCATCCCTGACACATTGCCAAGACCATGCAATTTCAAGCCAGCCACGGATTAGCTGTTGTTTTGTACAATGTCATATTGCAGCTGCTCCTAAAGTTGTGATTTCAAATCCACATTCTGGAGTTGTAGGATGATGCTCATGTGCCCATTTATGGATGCTGCTGATACTCTGATTTCTTAAGGTATTGATATTCTGCTCTACCAAACACAGAAACTGAGGAGGCTTTGAGTAGCTGTAAGCAGGATGAACAGTGGGCACAACTCACCAGAGCAACTTTTAATGAAAGGGAAGGCAGGCTGTTGGCAAGGTGTCATTCAGGAATGGCTGAAACTTACCTGACAGGTTCCAAGCAAAATTTAAGAGATTGAAATAATTTTTTGGAATAGTCAATTTATCTTGTGTGCTGAGCATTCACCGCAGCCTCTCCATTCATTCCTCTGCCAGATTTATTGTGCTCCAACTCTTCCTCTCACCACATTTCCTACCTTTGAAATCAAGACTTTCATCCTGCTTGCCTCCTCTTCCTCACCCTTCGGCATGAAACTTCCACTGCCCCTGACATGCATTGCAAAGTCTTGGTGGCAAGTATCCTGTATGTTGAATTAGAATGGTGATAATGCAAGACTGAGTAATTCAACCCATTTTCTGTCCTTTTCACTTCAGTTACGAATTTTAAATAATTTTATTCCCTGATATGATAGCAGTATTTTACTGACATGTTGTTTACCATTGGGTTTATTTGTTATATTTTAAAACCTAATGCCTGCTAAATTATCCATTGTTTTATAAATGTGTAAAGGGCTCTGAAAGCAGCTACATGATGGAATTTAGCAGCACATGATACATTTTATTAGGATTAAGAGTTTGTAAATTAATATAGAAGTTCTGAGAGCTTCAGAATATACCTGCCTGAAAAAATAGCAGTAGTGACTCGACATGATATTTGTATGTTTGCTTTTAGTTTGCAGAATGTCTCTGAGAGACAAGATTCCTGCTAGCCAATTTATTTTTCAGATAACAGGGACTGTCAAGAAGTACATTCAGAAGGAAAACACAGTAATTAATTTGTCACTGAAACCTGAGGGGTCCTCTTCCTCATATAGGTGATAATGAAGGTTTTGCATGTAATTAGCAGGAATAATTAGCACATTTCTGGTAACAAATAGACTGAGTGGTTCTCTGCAAATAAATTAATTGTTGTGCTAACACAGGCAATTGTCTCTTTATTGTCTGACAATGCCCCTTGTTTGCACTAAAGCCTATTTCCGACCTTAGCAGCTTTTCACAAATAGGAAAGAGAATCTATAAAATTGTACCTCATCCATCTGCTTTTAAGAAACTTCAGGACCACCAAGGGACTTGTTTGTTGAGATTTGTTAAAACAATTTGTAATCGTGAACGTGTTTTTCACTATATTAACAAATGGATTTTTCAAATCAACTTAGTGGGTAAGCTAGAAAACCCACACTAATCAATCAAATGCTACTCTGGGCATCCAGGAAAAGAAATGTCTCTGAAAAATAATATAGCAGTAAATTCACAGCAAACATGAACAAATCCCAGAATTCCACACATAATCACACAACCAAGCAGAACTGGTTTTATGTGGTAGAGGTTCCTCATAATGCAAAATCATGCTGTGGTATGTGCACCCTTTGCTTCACTGCTGTAAAAAGCAAAGGTGTCACAGGTCTTCTAAAACATATCTTCTGGGCAGCCTTAGTTTAGACAAGGCTTACTCTGCCCATATTCTGTCTTCATTTGCTCTTTTCAGAAGATCTAAAAAGCTACAATTGAGCTAGGCTTTCTACTTCAGGTGTTTTGTTTTATCCTTTTTCTTTCTTTATTTCCCCCGTGTTTCCTCTGCTTAGGCATCTCAGCAATAAGCTTACATTAGCTTCTGGGTCTTCATAAATATGTAAACTGTTGGTTATGGTGAAGTCTGAAGACAGATTTCATGCCTACCATGTGCCTGTGGAAGGCAGAGGAGAGGAAAGAGAGAAAAATTAGTTTGAAGATGGGGTGCTGCATGTATAGGGTTGGGCAAAATAATAAATTTTGTTTAGGGGTGGTATTGGTGCTTCTATTTTTTGCTAGAGTAGTAATTCTCCAGACTTCCTCTGGAATGGAAACAATGAGAATATAACTGATAGGTGTCTTTCTCTTTGAGGGTAGGGTTACTGTGCTTTGCCAAAATAACAATTCATTATTTGATTTCCAAATAAGTATTTATATTCATGTGTGTTCTGATTTTTATATTTTCATTTTTTCCTTGCTTTTTTCTGGTATCCATGGCACTGTACAGTGCAGTTAAATCTTGGAACATAATGCCAGCAATTATTGGAATTAATGTATCAAACTGCAGCAGAAACCAGTCCTGCATTTTTCAGTGAGAAGTGTTGTTTAATAACAATGGTTTCCTAAAAATATAAAAAACCTGGCAATCTTCAGTTTCCTCAACTGGTGTTTTCTGGCATTATACATCAGTGGAAATTTAACCATTGGATCCACACTTCCCCTTTTCCTGCCTAATTGGAGAAATACTACTCATTGTAGCTATTCCATGTTCTTGTTATAGTTGACTAATAATGAATACAAGAATATGGAAACCACCATCAACAGAAACCTCACAGCCAAACAGTGCTTTTGCAAGTGTCTGTACTGTTGTGAAATTTAAGACTTGTCCAAACATGTGGCTGGTTGGCTTCAATCCCTTTTCACCAATGTGTTGCCTGTCAGCCAGACAACTTCTGTTGTGCATCATGTCAAGTGTTGAGATGTTGGCTCTGCTAAGTGAAACTGTGTGAGTATAAAGATAATACCTACTAAAAACACATAAAAAACTTGCATCTATCAGGTCTTCCCAGGGATATCCTGCAAAAATTTGTTGGACTTCCTCTACGGTTTGCTTTTGTGACCACCACTGGTCATTTATGCCAAGGTAACTTCTTTGTAGAAATGATCCTATGGAGAGGGATGTAAGCCTTGGAAACTGTGCAATCAAGCCTCTTACTTTTTGCATGAATTTTATCAGTCCTGAACTGAGATTTGGACTTTATTATCCACATAGGAGAAGACTTATTAACAATGTTAGTATTAATTGACAGTTTATATGAACCGGAGAGACAAATGGTGGATGAAAGCTGGCTCAGCCCGTATAGAGTGGGGAAGAGGGATTTTGAATGAGCTCACTCAATATTCAGGGTAGGACTTCTGAATTGTTTGGAAAATGTGGCTTCCATGAGATGTGAAGGAGTCTACCATTTAGCCTTGTAACATCTTTCTGTCTGGTGGACCTTTAGGATGCCACTGTTTGGTTGCTTTATCTAAAGTGAATTTCCTGTCCCATTTTTGTTCCCTGTACATATCCAAGTGCATAGCCAGCACTTTCACTTGCTGTGTGGTTCTTGGTGCTCACTGCTTTCTGCCTCTCTTTATCTACTCTCAAAAAACCCCCAGCTAACTAAGATGGTGGCCCTGTATGAATTAAGTAATAGAAAGCTTGAAGGAAAACCAGTTTTATGTTAGCAGCAGAGGCAGAAAAGCATTCAAATTTTTCTGATTTGCTGTTCCATCAGTATCCTCATCATTGAGCCAACATGAGGTCTTATGAGGTAATTTGGCCAAGTCGTAACATGTTCTTCTCAAAGAAGAGCAATATTTTATGATACTTTAAAAATTTTGGTCCTTTTTCATTCCTGCAAAATTCCGTTTCTCTCGTACTACGCTGATTGTCAACAGCTAGAAAAGGGAATTTAAGCCAAAGGATTATTCACATCACATGGAGGTGGCAATAGGAGGTGTGGTACAGCCTGGCAGAATAGCTGACCCAACCTGTGATACTCCCCGTGCTCCCCAAGGGTCCCCAGCTGTACAGGGTGCCAGTGCACAACCTGTGCCAAGCGCCTGCAGCCGCTCCTTGCTGCACTCCAGGGCAGCCCTGTCCATGTGATAATAATAAATGCACACACAAACCCCAAGCTGGGGTGGGCCAGCCCAGCTGTGTGACTCAGCGACGAGCTGAGATGTGCTCATGTCGATGGGGCTCTCCCTGTGGGGTGCAAGGCCGTGTTTTGGCAGCACACTTGGTTCCAGACAGCCCAAGGCCTTGGTGTGTGTTCAGCCACAGGGCTGGGCATCACGAGACAATGTGTTAAGTGACTGTATAATTTGTACTGGTCACAAATGTTGACAGAAGAAAGATAAAATCTAGGATTAATATTGTTCTCATAAAAATGTTTCCTTTGGTGCTAATTCTGCCTGCTGAGATATGCTATTCATATTTGAGCTGCTGCTGTACACAGAATTTGGTAGGATGAACCAAGTGTAATTCCTCAGCTTTTAAATAAAGCATGTGTTTTCTTTTTAAATAAAGTCTGTTGTTTAATAGATTCTTTAATGTGATGACAGCCTTGTGGTGGTGAAATAAATGTCTTCTCCCTTTATTTGTGTTCTCTTTGTAACAATGAGCTAAATTCATGTTCTTTATATTTCACTTTATGAAGCCACTTGCAAAACTGTTATCTGATACAAATTAAAGTGTCAGTTGCTGATCCTGCATCTCAATGCTTTATCTATATTTTTGCCAAAACTGAGATAAGTCAGGGTGTGATAGATCTTAGCAAATTTCTGCAGTGACTTTATAACAGTTGAATAACGCCAGAACTTCTGGGAATCACACATAACGTAGTGGTACACGATAGTGGGTGATGCAGACACAAGCATTTGTAATATTTGCCCCAATCATGTTCTAGAAAGTTTTCTAATGTAGTCCAATATCCAGTATAGGAGGAGACAATTTAAGTAAACAGGTAGTTTAACTTTCCATGCTCCTTTTCTCTGAAGGCTCAACAGTACAGATAACTTTCAAAGGAATAACTTTCTGGAATTTGCTTTTAGCCATTGCTGGTAGCCTGACTTTACATAGTAGGATTAACTGAGGACATTTACAAGAGCTGGAAAAGGTTTGCTTTGGCTGTTGTTTAGATTTTTTATTTTTCTCTTGATTTAGTTTTAATCTAATCTCTTCTGGGCACCAAGCAGAGCTGAAAAGTGAGTGACTTTTTATCTAAATCGAAGTGATAGCAATTGATCGGGTTTTCATCATCTGTCTTTGCTGTCATTGGCGCTTCCTCTGTGATCTGCAGTTGACTGAGAGAAATGAAAACTTAATTGAATTCTTTAGTTCTCCAGCTGTTTATTTATGGATAGGTACGTTGAAGCATGGTGATGTAGGACAGAGTTCTCTTTCTTGCTACGAATATAAAGGTTTTATTGATTTCATTAAAAGCAGAGATGTATTTGACTTTCATGAAAAAGCAGGATGAAATTTAGCTTTGTATCATGACTTGGGAGTTGGTCATGGTGACTGATGATAAAACAGAGAACTGGTCACCCTGGTGAGATTTTAGGTAATGCTTATCTCCCTCATTTTCATTTTGTTACTCACTAAAGAACTGAGAAGGTTTTTAGAATATGAATTTTGCAAAAATATGCTGGTACCACTACGTTTGTGGAATTTGAGAAATACCTGGTAGAGTCTTCAAAAAATATCCCAACATTTTGTTTTTCCTTCTGCTTTAGTTTCCCTCATAAAAAAATTTACACTGATTTGGATATTTTACTTTACAGATTTTGCACTGTTAGAACAGCAGCATTGTGCATTAAGTAGTTGAGAACCAAAGCAAAATTCAGCCTTGTCAGAGGAAAATTAACCTCATAAGTGTTTGTGAGTAATAAAAAACATGTAAAAAGCATTTACCAGAAATGCTTCATTTTTGTTAGATGCCAGAAGTATTATCTTTAACTTGGAAAAGCAGATATTTCAATTGTGTTATGCCACATGGTCACTACAAGACTTTTCAGAGATATTATTCCAGGTACGTATATTGTCAGTACCAACTCCTGTAGTCACTGTGCATTGATTTCACCAACACATGGGGAATTCTGGTCCAAGTTAAATATTAATAGAGTTTCCTGCTTGCAAACTCTAAGTTGCTTTTTAGCTTAGCAAATAAGCTCCTTGCCCAAGGATTTGGTCAAATGAGGGAGAAAAAAACCCAAATCACCAAAAGAATACCTTAAACTTTAGTTTGTTCGATTTTCTTTAGAATGGAACAGGGCATAATAGTAACCTTTTTTCATTGAGTAATTTAATTTCCAAATGTCATGACATTGAAACAAATTCAGGGGTTTGAGGGTTATATATGATATTTATTGTGATAAATGTCTTTGAATTCTTCTTGCTAATTCACCATATATTTGCAGGCCTGATCTAAGAGTTAGAGAAAACATTGACAGCTCATGTTATTAGGAAGCCCAGAAGAGAGATCTAAGAATTAGCAAAGACACTTGTGTACCATGAAGGTAAAGCCTTTAATTTTTTTTTTTCGTTTCCCATGTGTTGGCTTTTCTCCTGTATTGAAGGGCAAAAAAAAATGTTGGTTCAGAGGAACAGCCTGTTTTTGTTTGGATCTTTACCCATTGCTCCATCTTAATGATGCTCACTGATGTTCACCAACAAAACACCTTACAACATTTATTCACTCACAATCTGCAAATTGCAAATAGCAGCTGAGCCTTTGTTAGGCATTTTTACTACTCCAGAGGGGTAAAAATAATTTCTATGAGCATTAGAATTATCACATTCCTAATACTAATCCAATGTTTTCAGCAGTCTAGGAAACAACTCTTATTAAAATTACGGGTAGTACTGGAATGGATATCATCATAGGAAGAGAGATTCTTGGGGCAGTAGCTTCTTCTGCCCCCTGAGAGTGTTACTAATTCAAATCACTCATCAGTTGTACCTTGTCATTTAATCTGAATGAGTGCTCATAATATGAAAGTTGCTGTGAATGGCACTGTCCCTTTCTTGTCTGAGGAGTGTTTATTGCTTTGAGGGAAGAAAATGAAATACTATGCAGTGGGCTAATGAAGTGTTGTAGATGTCACTTCATGCTGGAATCTAAAGATATGAAAATGCATTTGGTGGCAAGGTGACAGGGTTTAGGGGTGGCTTCTGTGAGAAGCTGCTGGAAGCTTCCCCTGTGTCTGACAGAGCCAAAGCAGAACCAATGCCAGCTGGCCATGGCTGAGCCCATCAGCAGCAGTGGTGGCCCCTCTGAGCTAACATACTTAAGATGGGAGAAAATTCAGTGTGCAAGAGAAAGCTGGAGACAGTGAGAATATGTGAGTGAAAGAGCTCTGCAGACACCAAGGCCAGTGGAGAAGGAGGGGGAGGAAGTACTGCAGGTGTAGGGATTCCCCTGCAGGCCTTGGAAGGACCATGGTGAGGCGGCTGTGCCCTTGTAGGCCCATGGAGGTCCATGGTGGAGCAGAGATCCACCTGCAGCCCATGGAGATCCGTGGTGGAGCAGAGATCCACCTGCAGCCCATGGAGATCCGTGGTGGAGCAGAGATCCACCTGCAGCCCATGGAGATCCGTGGTGGAGCAGAGATCCACCTGCAGCCCATGGAGATCCGTGGTGGAGCAGAGATCCACCTGCAGCCCATGGAGATCCGTGGTGGAGCAGAGATCCACCTGCAGCCCATGGAGATCCGTGGTGGAGCAGAGATCCACCTGCAGCCCATGGAGATCCGTGGTGGAGCAGAGATCCACCTGCAGCCCATGGAGGTCCATGGTGGAGCAGCCCATGGGACCCCACACCGGAGCAAGGGGATGCCCGAGGGAGGCTGTGACCCCATGGGAAGGCCACGCTGGAGCAGACTCCTGGCAGAACCTGTGGATCCATGGAGAGAGAGGAGCCCACACTGGAGGAAGTTTGCTGGCAGCACTTTTTTGTGGAGAGCTATCTCCCGTGGGAGCGGCTCCACATGAGAACAGGAGAAGACGCAGAGTGGTGCCGCCCTGAGGAGGAAGAAGCAGCAGAGGCAGCATGTGATGGACTGACCACAGACCTGTAAAGAGGAGCTTGGGAGAAAGGGAGCAGTGGGGTGAAGTTGTTTTAAGATTTTGTTTTATTTCTCATTATCCTGCTCTGATTTGATTGTTAAAAACTTAATTTTTTTTCCTCAAGTTGAGTCGTTTTGCCCATGACAGTAGTTGGTGAGTGGCCTCCCCCTGTCCTTATCTCAACCCACCAGCCCTTTGTTATATTTTCTTTCCCCTGTCCAGCTGATGAGAGCAATGATAGAGTAGCTCTAGTGTGCATCCAGCCAGGGCCAATCCACCACAAACAGATGCCAAAACAGACATAATTCAAAGGGATACCTGAGGATTATTGTCATCAATTATTCCTACTGCTTAACAAAAAAACAACAATAATGACAAACCTTAAACTTCATCAGGAGAGAGAAAACGTTTATTTTAAGAATAATCAAATTTGTCAAATAATCAAATTTTAAATTAATTGTCAAGTTGAGGGTTCAGCCACTGACTCTGATTTTTATATGAATGATCAATGAAGGGAGAACTTGAGTAGAAAAGAGCTAAGACTGGCCTGCTTTCAGAAATAAAGTGGAAGAACAGAGGAACTTCACAGCAAAAATCTTCCATGTGTTCAAAATATTAAGCAACTAACCCAAGGTAGCCTAGGTTTTTCAGGGCTTTTTAGAAACAGTTTGAGTTATAGCAAAAATGGATCCCAAACTTAGATTTTTTTTTTTTTGACTCCTCAACATAGAGGATATTTGCCAAGTTTCAAACTCTATAAAAAAGTAAACTCAGTCATCACAGGAGTAATTATGTAATAGAAAAGGCTGCCAAGGGTTGTTCTGTAACCAGTATCACTGGAATATGCAAGACCCAACAAGATACTTATCAGTCAGGGATGCTGTAGGATTAGTGAAATTATGCAGCAGGAGGCTTTGATTTAGGTAGTCTTTGAAATCCTATGGAAAGAAACCTTTCCTAACCCAAATGATTCTAGGAACACATTGTAAGAGCTGCTATGTAGTGGAATTAGCAATAAAAAGAAAATGTATGTATTTTTCAAAATATTCTTAATATTTTTATCTTTTATTCTCTCTTGCAAAAGAGAGAAATGCTTGCATAGTGTCTGATATTAAAAGTAAAAAAGAGCAGGATAATTTATACATGTGTACAGAGTTTAATTGTGGTTAACCTTTCATAGTGATCATGAACTGTTTTCGTGTAGCAGCAACTCTTCATAACCATTTTTCCTTGAGAAGAGTAGGTGATCTGGAAGCCTTTATGCACCAAAACAGAATAGTGCACCCTTGCATGAAGGATGGCCTGGCATTTACTGAGAAACAAAATTTTCGCAAAAACATCTGTCCCTGAAACAGATCCTTTGGGTAGGAAGTTCCATCCTGAATAGGACTCCACATGTCCCGAGGGTTTTTCCAGTCACAGCCATGGTCAGCATTCTTATGGGTCTGGTTGTTGCTTCTGGGCAGTGGATGTGTGAGTGTCCTTTATTGACAACATTGGCTTCCTTGGGGCAGTGCATGACATTAACCCAGCAGAGAACCTGGTCCCACGAGCATTTCAATTCTGGGGCAGCAAGATAAACTTCCCTAATAAATTGGGAACCTAATAAATTGGTGAAATTGGGAGTCTTAAAAACATTCTAGAATAATGGAATCATTTATGTCAGAAGGGGCCTTTGGCATTCATCTGGTACAACCCCCTGCTGAAAGCAGGGTGAATGTCACAGTTAGACCTTGTAGTGAATAATGAAAGAACACCAGAGTAGTTCACAGCCAATATTGCAGAGGAAATGTATGACAAATCCAACATCCCCAGTGAGTCATAAAAAGGCTAAATGGTTTTTGGGGGTGCTGAAGTGATGCATACTCCTCAAATGTACTGAACACTGCTCATGTTATTAATTTTTATTGTGCTCACATATACTAATAATGCTTAATTTTTCCACTCCTTCCTGGAAATTCATTCCTCTGTTCACAATGCTGTCTTTTCCTTACCTTCCAATTTTTTAAAAATCAGTTTTTGTCTGACTTTCTTTGTTCATAATCTATTGATAGATCATCTGTTACAATACTTCCAGTTTTGTCTTTTTTTCAGAGGTCCTGTGTAGATTTCAGAAGTGTCAAGGAACCTCCTCCCATGACCACATGTTCTTTGTCATTCTTGGATGAGCCTGTCCACTTGAGTTTTGGAGGGGGCTGTCAAATAGAGGTTGAATTACATGTGGAGCAACTGCTCTTTCTGAAGGGAGAATATCCCATGAAGGATAGATTAACTTTGAGATTGTCTCAAGTAATTAGAGTTATTAATTTACACTTCTTTTCTGTTCCAAATTAGTCTAGACTTTTATGAGATTGATATGACCACAATTTATTTCATATAACTTTGTAAATTTTGCCAAGGCATACCAGATGGGAGTGTAGGTAACTCCTAATGATAGATGAGCACCTGCAGAGGGCAAGTCAGCAGACCAAGGCTGAAAGTCTGCGATACAGGATTTCTCTGTTAAAAACCACCCTGACCTAGCAAACCATTTTGACTGAGGGCTTGACTATATATTGAGCTAGTCAAGAACAGCCGTTCCAGAATTCTTTCTGAATAATTGTGCCTATATATCTATTCCAGTTACATCTCCCTATACTCTTGGTTATTCTTAGTTGTTTGTAATAGACATTGAAATTTCATATGCTCTTTTCATCCCAGTTGAAGCATAAACAGGCTCTAAGGAAGTTAACATTAAGCTTTTCCTGAAGTTACATTGCTTACTAGTAGGTGTTTTAGGAAAAATGCTGTAACTTGGGTTCATCACAGCTAATTCTAGCACTAGACTGAGGTATCACTGATAAGAATATTCTCTTTACCCCTCCCTCTGCAATTCGACACCTGTGGATCAGGATTACACAGAAAACCAGCCAGCATGTCTAATGTATGTCTGTGTCTCTCTCTGCTAGTAGAAGGCTCCTGAGACGAGAGGCTACTAGGGGATGAATTGGGACCAGGGTCACAAAGACCTCTACCTGCACAGAAGGTGGTATTCAGGCTCATGTTCTGATTGATACATTTTTGTAGCCCCTAGGACACCAAGAAATTTCCCAGGCTTCCTGGAAAAATAATACTGTGCAGTTTGAATATCACCAAAGCAGTGATTTCTGCCCTGCTTTCAACTTCATTGTAGTGTGGAACTCCAAAATTCCATGAATTTTCAGCTTCACCTAAACTTTTATGCTAGTGTCTTGAATGGGACAAGTGAGTGTGTGTAAGGAGAATGAAGGTACCTGTGAAGGAAGGTTCTTATAGATAAAGAAATGCAGAACCTAAGACAGACAAGAGGAAACCAAAAGAGCTGATTCATGAGAGTAAATAAGCAAGAAACAAAGGCAGTGCCCTGCAGTTGGTTGCAGTTTTACACAGATATGCTGAATAGTGAGTTGTGGTGGCTCAGTAAACTCACGAAACTTCTATTCCTATGGTAGGTGTGATGGAAGTTGAGGCAATGATGTCTTGATTCCATACCTAAATCTGATAGAATTTACAAGCTGAAAACCTAATTCAAACTCAATGGTCTAACTTGGGGTGAAGAATGAGGGACTGTCACCTGGGGACAGCATGGTGTAAGGTAGCAGTGAACTGCATCTTCTGGAACAATCTGTTGTCTTTTTGTATAAAACACTTTTTTTTTCTCTGTGAGGATATACTTCAAAGTGACAGCTTTCAAAGACAACCCCTCTCCAAGCTCCCCACCTCCCCAGTAAATAAGGACATGGTTTCCAGCAGCAGAACCTGTACAGTTAAAAGCCCCAGTTATAATTCAATGACCTGCTGTGTATTTTCATCTTTGGGAGTCAAGGAGCAAGCATCTTCACTAGAAAAACTGTGAAACTCATCTAAATTATCTATTGACCTTCTACAACCACTCCAGATAGCCATTCATTTCTGCACACAAGGGAGGAGGTGGGTGTGAACCACAAGCATATTCGGAAAGTGAAGTTTCCTAGAGTGTAATATGTATTTATAGGAATCATTTGTTAAGTAATTTCAGACAGGCCCATTTGCAGCTGATGCATCTGACTGTGGTTAATTTACAGAAAGTAAATTATTAGATTAGTCAAGTAAATTCATCAGGGTAAATTTACCCCACCCCATCTACACTTGCTCCAGTTTTCTCTCAGGTGGAAAACTTTCCTGTTGCATCAAACTTCATCTCTTTCCCATGTGGCATTTCCTTTATTTATATAGAACCAACAATGTCACACACTTCTGCTAAAATCCTGACTGTTGAAATTAGTGGTGAAACTCCTCTAGATTTCCATGAGGATTTCTCACTTACAAAAGAGCCTTTCAGAAAAAAGCAAAATACATTTAAATTTCTGCTTTGAGTTAGATGAAGTAAAAACCTGTGATCATATCTATTTAGATCACATTCTCCTTTACCATGTTTTCTTTTATTTGACCTGTATTTAATTAAGAAGTTATCATTTCTGCTTGCATCATTCTACAGGTGGAACTTAAAATTCTCATATGACCTTGAGTTTATATTTTTATCAAAAAATTAGAAGAAATATAAATATTTCTTCTAATTTTAACCATTTCCTACTCTCTGATGCTGATGAAAATAGATGGGTTTAATCTTTTAATTCCTTCTGTAAATTGTTAATCAAAATATGAAGAATAGCTATCTGATATAAATCCCATGCAAAACAATTCTTGCCATATTATGATGAATGGATACTTTAAATTCTCATTTTCTTCTTTCTGTCTATAAACCTATTACTTAGTCTTATGAATTTCTTTATCCAGTCTCAAAATTTTCCTTAGGGCAGCTAATACTTAATACTGTATGCACTAATCCATCATGTGAAAAATTGTCAAAGGCTTTCTGAGAGTCTAGATTGCTGCTGCTGCTACAGTTCTTCATGTCAATGTTTATTTCCCCTAGAACCTTGCGGTTAATAAGATGTTTAGATATAATTTGGTTCATAAATCCAGTCTGATCTGGTTTTATATGTCTTTATGCAATTAATGCATCTTTTATGTCTTTAACACTTCTGCTAGTGGCTTTTTTAGCCATTTTAAGTGGTCCTGAGGCCAAGTTAGTTCCACTGGAGTTGAAGAGTTCACCTATTTGAGATCATAGATCATAGAATATCCTGAATTGGAGAGAATGCAGGAGGATCTTTGAAGTCCAACTCCTGGCCCTGCACAGGACCAAGTCTCTGTGTGTTCTGCAGAACATTGTTTTTGCCAGTGCTTAGCTTTAGAGCACAGGTATATAACAGATTATGTGAATTAGTATGCTTGGTAACATGTTATGTTGGACCAAAGCTGGATCAAGTGCAATTTGGTTTTCTGTTTAAATCTTTTTATTTTTAGTGATAAGGTTTTTTTAGCCCGATATGTTCTTGCAGGGTTTATTAATGTGTATTATAACATATATAAAAATCTGTAAGACCTACGTAAAGAAAAATAAGGAAAAACGCCAGTAGAAAGCAGTAACAATTGCTTAGAGCTGGAGAGCAAGCAAAAACACAGAGGCCTTAGCAGCTGAGAAAAGGAGTGCTAGATATAATAAATGCAGATGATAAAATAGAATTGTAGCCAAAAAATAAGGGTAACTGTTATTGCTGTGTTTGTATGGATGCTTTTTCTTTCTCAAAAATTTTGGATACATGGGCACATTTTTTTTCTTTTTTCTTTTTCTTTTTTTTTTTTTTTGTAACTTTTCTATAATCCAGCCATTCAACAGCCTCAGGAGTCAAAACATCTGCCTTGGAGATGTACTCATGTTTTGATGAACCTTAAAGCATCGTGGGTTTTGACATAATGTTGAAATGAAATCTTTGATGCTTGACAGCTGTTGGCTGCATGGAATGCTCTTTCTTTTTTTACCCCTTTTAGTGTGATGTTTATTACACATTATAGGAATGTGCATCATTCTGAAGAACAGTTTTAATTCCCTTTATCCAGAAAGCTTTCTGTAAAAGTGATAAATTCATGGGAGTTAATGTCCTTTTGGTGAAGAATGCTGGCAATTTTAACAGCTGTAAATGCGTGTGTAAAAGCAGAGACTTGGGATAAAAGGCTGTGTGAAGTTTTGCACATGGTAGCAGAGAGATGCCATAAAATGTAATGCTGGAACTGACAGTATCATCTTGGCATCCCTGACCACTGCTCACAGTTAACTGGAGAGGAGCTGCAGTTGGGAGGCTGTCAGCTTCATGGAAACAAAAGGAGATGTCCCACAGCAGCAGCAGCAAATGCATTACAGTGCTGCTGGTGTAGGCTGTAAAGCCAGATGGGATGGCTCATGCAGCTCTTGCAGGGCAGGAGCACTCCCATGCTGCAGAATTCCTGTGCCCACGGGGGCCTGAGGGGAGGAGAATGGTCCTGCAGCATAGGAGTGGGCAACTCCTGTTGGCAGGAACAGCTGCCTTCTCCAATCTGCAGAGCCATCACCGAGCCAGTTATGACTGATAGTTCACACTGGTGCTGTGACAGCCCTTAGGGCAATTTCTGTGCAGCATTTTATTTTAGTTTATTAAAGGTGGCATCTTCCCAGCTGCTCTTCAGCACCAATAATCACTTTTCATTCATTCTGAATGGAGAGAATGGTGACCTCTGTCTTTATGCAGTGATAGTAGAAACAATAAGAAGCCAATGCCCAAGACTTTGGAAAAGCCAAAATTGAACTAAAACCACGGAAAAAGAAATTCAGAGGGAATGCTTGCCTGTTCAGCTGCTTTGCAGGTGTCCATGTGCGAGGGACATCAGTGAACAAAAAGGTAAATGAATAAAGAGAAGTAAACTTGGCAACAGGGGTTGTGAAGGTGTTCACAGAGCTGAGGTCTACAGTACTTAATGGAAGGGCAGATGTAGATTTCAAGATAATTATATTCACCTTTGGTATTGATTTTTTCCCCCTTTCTGTTCAATAAAACAGGACTTAAACATTTTTTCCTTTCCAAATAGAAGCAAGAGAGCAAGGCCACAAATACTGGCAAACTCTCAGACAAATAGAAACAAACTTTCTTTAATTTAATCAAGGCTCAGTATCTGAGGAAGGTTTTCAAAGGTGCCCAGGCCTCATCACTACTTTTGGGATCACTCCTGTGAGCTGCTGAAAACTCTGGCCCAGAGCCAGCAGCACAACTGATTTTGTGAGGGCTTTTAAATGTGCAAATGACCCCATGGCTTCTGTGGGACAGTTTACATGTTTAAATTAAATATGCTGAAGTGCTTCACTGCTGCAGAGCCAGAATGCCTGACACTGTGTAGGATCGAGTCCTTGGAAATCTAATCAATACATTTCAATGCCAAAATGAGGACAAAGTTCCTTTGAAAGTCTCTCTGCTGAGTTAGGCATCTAAATGTTGAATGCTGAATTTTCCTGAAAATCTAGCCTTTAAATACCAATAGTGGTGATTTTTACTGATGACCAGTTTAACAATAACATGGGGCCAGTATTTTAAATCCAATCCTACATGCCATTACACTTCCAAAGATGAAGGACTTAATATAAACTAAATGATATATGGGCTACTGTAGTTGGTTATTTATTTTGTAGTTTAGATACACAAATATAGGTCTGTTCCAAACAATGTAAATCTCGTGTATAATTAAATTTAAACACCACACATTTCTGAAAATGTAGTTGTCTGCCTTTGATTTTTAAAATGAGTTTTTAAATTAGTTTAAAATTAGTTTTTCTAGTATGTCTCAAAATCAATTTGCAGTCAATGTGATACAGATTATGACATGGTTGTGTTCATGGACACAGGCCTTGGGTCTGGTGCTAAACCGGCATTAATCTTTGCTCTACTTGTGTTTAGGAAACACTGTTCTGCTAACTGCTGTTTTATGGATGTGGCTAAGGCTATTTTTATCTATGCAAGGTTTATTGATTGTGTTATACTTGCAAATTTCCATACTTAAGACTGCAAATTTCATAACTACATCTTCAAATGACAACAATTTTTGCCAGAGCTTAGTTTGACTGTTGTTTACAAAAAGGGGATTTTTTTGGTGGTGGTGGGGGTGATACCACTTCAGTTATATCAGGATTTCTATTGTCTAGCATAATTCTTTCCTACTTTTAAGAAAGCTGTGGCAGTAAAATTTTCAGTTTTAGGCAAGTCTTCTGATTTGTTTAGTTTTTTTGAGAGTCTAGCTGCTACCTTGTAAAATTGCCACCCATTGGGTGACTTCCTTGGAAACAGAATATGAAACTGCATTTTACTTGACTATCGTTACTATATACTTAAAATATAAGCAAGATTGAATAACTTTACGGCTC
Organism: Daphoenositta chrysoptera; assembly: GCA_013397915.1. Lineage (NCBI taxonomy): Eukaryota > Metazoa > Chordata > Aves > Passeriformes > Daphoenositta > Daphoenositta chrysoptera. The sequence continues at coordinate 500,642 of VZRO01000695.1, read as the reverse complement.
TTTTATATAAAAAATAAGGAAATCTTAATATTATGCGGTAAAATTGTGATTATAAGCAAATAGTTCAGGCAATTCTTGTTTTTTCCTATGTAAAAAGTATTACCTCATAGTATGAAAGATATTTATGAGCCTTGTTAATCAGCAACCTATGATTTGTGGTTTGTGACACTCACAGAGGTTGACTCAGTGGCATAGGAATTTCTCTAATGCACCAGACGCAGTTCGGGCTTGCATTTTTGCCACTTAGAAGTACTGTCTTTGGTATTTTCTAGAAAGTTTTCCTCTATTAGTGATAGTCAAAAGTCAAAAAAGGAGAAGTGATGTCTGGATAAATCCTCAGCATGGCACAGAATGTATTTCAAGATGTTATTGCTTGTCAGGCTGAAGAGATCAGGACAAATTCAAAGTTTGTGTCCTGTGGAAGGAAAAACTCTTCTACCAAAGTAGTATTTAAATTCAGAAAAGGAGAACATGTAAAAAACAGAAAGCTTTTGAAAAATAGCAGCCAACAGGGTAAAATGATTAAAGACCCTACATTAGAGGCTCAGAGTAACAGTGTACCACCTATCAAATGAAAAATTTAAAAAGAACCTTTTCCTAAACCCAGCTTGGCCAGCAGTACAGCAAGATACTACTCAGAAGTGCAAATGACAGTAGCAGAATGAGACAAATTGTGTCCCAGGATTCATGGTGCTAGTGCCAGGGTTCTAGAAGAACTTGAATACGGAATTTTAAAACTATTAGCTGCAGTGTGGAATTTATGTTCTAATCAGCCTGAGGCTGACAAATGAGTCTGATATCTCTAAACACTTCCTATCTTCTTATATATTTTCCTGAAAAAAATAATGAAAAAAATGGTAATTAAAAGCTTACCTGGTGATTCAGTCTAGCAAACCATACATATCTCAAACACTACAAACATGCACCATTGATTCTCTATTTAAATACTGGCCATGTAAATTTAATTTAAAGGGTCTGAAGCCCTGCAGTATTGCTGAATAAACATCCAACAGTAATAATATGTTTGCTGTATGAGTGCCAGTGTTAACTTAATTCCACTTCAGGATACCAAGAATCACAGACACCTTCTTCCCAGTTAATTGCTATGTTTAATTTGTTTGCTCAAGTAACACAATACTTTGTGTTATAATAGAGAATTATAATAGAGACCAAAAGGTCTCAAACCGTTCATTCCCCTGAGCAAGCCAAGAAATTCAGAAGAGGCCCAAACGTTGAATATCCATCATAAAGAACAGCTATTTTTTGCAATTGTTGATAACAATTTGCTGACATGAAAATTGACTATTATGTAGTTCTTTTGAAATGCTCCTGTATTGTGAATTCTTTAGTTTGCATGAGGGAAATATCTAATGGTAGCAGGTTGCTTATTTTGGACAATGTAAAATGACCTTCTATAAGCATCTTAAATGAAAGGCTGGCTGAATAATCGTGAGATTAATTACAATTCTGAATAATTTTCTACTGTGCCTGCCACTTGGTAGCTAGCAGCCACGGCAGACATAGTGTTCATTGGTGACTGGTTTTGTGGTGCACACGTGTGCATCCTCTGGTTATTATCAAAGTTAACTTTCAAGGTGGGAATTCGTCATCTTTTGCAAATAAATTTAGTGGGTAAACTCTGATAAGTGCACCTCATCTGAATGGTATTATAAAATCTCAGGGTACTGGAACTGTTGAAATTGAACCTGTCTAATATTAAAGACTTCTGTTTAGTGTAAAGTAAATGGCTGCTAGCTCTCCTTTCTGCTTCCATCTGACAAGGTCAAAACTTTTCATGCATATGAGCTGTCTGATTTTTTTCTTCCTAAACCGAAAAATCTGCAACTTCAAAAAACCAGCATAACTTTAAGTTTCACTGTTGCTGAGGTTCTTCAATATCAGTTATCTAATCCTTAGTTGGGAGATTTGCCATCTTTAAATTAAACTTTAAATTAAGCAAAACATAGTTGCTCCAGCTGACCGAAATCTTTGGAAGATGCATAATGAAACTAGAAGTTTTGCAACTTACTTTTCCTTGCTGGCTGTATTTCTTTGCTATTCTTTGATACCTACTTTCAGGATTTCTGCTGTAGCTGGAGTAAACAGTAGATAGGATGTAAAAGATAACTATCAGCTCCAGAGAGAAGCCGTAATGGCACAGATAATCCCCTCAGTAAGCAATGATTTATTGACATGATAATTTATGTGATGTTTGTGTGTCTGGTGCGTATTTAACCAATGAAACTGAGCATTTACAGAGGGTGTATGCAATTTGCTTACAGGTGCTGAGTGTTTTTCCTTTTTGTTCTTTTGGAAGAATGCACTAAAATCTCCCCTTTTCCTAAATTCGATACACCAAACATGTTCATACCTAATTACTATCAATTTGAATGCCCAAAGAATTATTTAAAAATGTCTCGTTCACTTTGGCCCTGAAGGTTTCTCTGGAATTCATGAAGAGCACTGGCTATCTGCATTGCCCAGTCGCTTTCAAAATTTTAGCTCACAGTAATCTCTTCAATTCAGCAACCTAGAATGATGCAGCATAACTTTGGGAAACAGCAGCATTAAATTAGAGATGCAAACTGCAGACTGTAATATTAAAAATGTGTTCTCCTACTGTGGCCTAATTTGCCTTTTTCTTTTTATGCTGATAATGTATCTGAACCCACACTGTGAGCAGTGTGTAATAAGTTTCTAGGCTTTTGGCATCTGTTATGGACAAACTGTGGATTCTTTGCAGCTTCAAACAGCAAGTGAAATGAGAAGATCGATGGAATTCGTGTCTAGATGTGTGACATGGAAATGTGCCTAAACAAATGTAATTTTGCAGCAGGAGCACCTAAGTTGTGTCGAGGCTAAAAAACCAGATCTTGCTTAACACATGAATTAATTAACTGCAAAACATTTCTTTCTCCTGTTGTTACACCAAATAAAGGGCTGGGGATTTGAGTCCTGTAATTCAGCATATAAAACTGTTGTCGGAACCTCTGGCTTAGGAAGCCCTGAAACTGCAGGATGCTGGAAGTGTGACCAGGGGAAGGATCATGATGTGCTTGCCTTGCTTCTACACCTTTCCTTAGGCATCTGCTACTGTCAGAGCCAGGACATCCAACCAGATGGACCTTTGGTCTGACCTGGCATGGCCACCCTTATGTAAGATTACATGTGATCTGGGTATTTTTGATCCCAAGCCCCTTCCAGGGCTGGATCACTACTGAGGATGAATGAAACTGTGACTGGAGTTCATTTTAAAACACTGTTATTCAGGTTTGGAGTAATTTCAAGGAATGTTGTGCTGTCCAAAAATATGAAAATCCACTGGATATACAGTCCTTCTCAGAAGAAGTAAATGGTATATGCTGACATATTCTAAAAGGATTTGAAGTAAAAAGGAAATTTTAACCTTCTGATTCGGCAACATGAGATACCTTGATGAATGTTTTACTTTGTACACCCTTCTCGTGTAGCCTGATATTTTGTGTGCCTCACTCTTACAGGAATAATCTGGAAATAAGTATATTTTCTCATTCTCCTTGCCTGTTTTTGCTTTTTGTTTTTCTCATTTTCTTTTTATTTGTTTGTCTGTTTGTTTGTTTTTAATAGTACATTCTTTGTAGCAATATGCCCTGGCATTTGTGGTTGCAGCAGACACAAATAGTCCCAGGTTTTCTTGGGGTGTTTAGGTGTTGCTGTACTGCACAGAGGCCCATGCTTTCAGCTGAGGTGGGAGAAGGCAGTTTTTCTGAGGGGATGTACAATCTGCTTTAGAGGCACCTTCTCTTTCCAGATCATAGACGTTTATGCAAGGCTGCAAGGTGTAAGTTAGAGTTCTGCTAGCAATGGGATAAATAATTCATTCTTTTGTTTAAGTGATACACTCTCTTTCCTGAATCTCTGCTGTCAGGAAAGCGGGCCTGGCCCCGTGTTATTGTCTCTTGTACAAGATAAAAGGTCTGAATTTGGCATTGTTTGCCAAGTTGTCTTCCTCAGGCCCAGGGTTGGGGAAAACTGCCCTGGAAGGGGGCAAGTGAATTCAGATGTGACCCCAATTGCTGCTTGAACTGTAGCTATTCACATTGCAGCAAGCAAAAATTTGGAAAAAGGGGTGAATTCCATTGTACTTGTTGAGCCTGTAGCTAAGCTGTTTCCAGTGTCTGGTTTTAGACTGCAGTGTTTGGACAGAAGTGAGATGTGTTGGGCAGCTGATGTCAAATAAAGGAACTTTTCACTGTAAGCACATATTTTTATTGGTATTGAGCTTTCAGATGGTTCAAACAATGTTGCAACAGTGTGCAGATGACTGAGCTGTCCTTTTGATTAGTGCTGAGAAATACCCGCTGGAATTCAAAATACAAAGAACGGTAGGGAATGGTTTGCCTGCTGTGGGAAGAGCTTCTTGTCCTGTGCAGATCTTTAGGTCTGCTGGACTGACTGAATAAGGTGCAGTTCTCCTTCAAATGATCTTTGGAAAGCATGATCTGAAGGTGGCAAGTGAAAAGGGAGCTAAATCTATTCTGCAGTATGCAGACCAGAAAGGGAGAGAATGTTACAAAGGAAGCAGGAAGTCTGAGAAAGTCTTGATTTAATTTCCATAAATGTTTGTTCTAAAGATACAGCAAGTACCAATATGAAAAAGCTATTAGATTAATCCCATTTATCCCCCTTTTCTGGAATTTTGCTGGTTACAAGTCCTTCTATAATGCTTGCTTTTGTTTTTTTTTTTTTTTTTCCTTTGAGTGCTATTATTCTGTGCAGTTGCATGAGCCTGTATTTAAAACTGATGCAGAAGAAGTCCCTGCAGTCTTGGGAGAACATATATGGAGGGCCACAGTTTCTGGTGAAATGAAGTTTTTAATGGAATTAAAATCACAGTGACATATTGTGAAAGGCTTCTCTTTATTACACTCCTAAGATTTATGCAGGAAATGGTCCAGACTTCTACAAATTTTTTTGAATAATGAGAAATATATACATTAGTGTGCTGGATGACATATCTATGTTGTATATGCCAGATTAAAGCAAATGGAGTTTGAGTGTAGATTTCAGCTGAGATGACCTTCTGGAAAGGTTCACCATCTTTCTGACAATTTTAAAGCTCTGTTTTATTGATCAGATGCTTGGAGTGAGAGGTTGAACTAATTCAACCTGAATTAGTTTTATCTGAATGTTCTAAGAGTGTACTATTTGCTTACAGCAAATGAGACACGTGAATTTACTCAGTTGTCTGAACTTTTCTCTCTTGGTGTTCATTTCATATGCTTATACTTTAGGTCAATATGATTTAGAAAATTATGAAATATAGTAAATATTTATAATTTTTTTTATTTTTTTTTTTAACATGACCTTAGACTTCAGGCAAAATATGAGGCTCAAAATGGAGTAAGGTATTGTCATTTTTAGTGATCATGGAGGGGTTGGTGTGGTAATGATTTGCCTGGATGCCAGTTAAAAGTGGCCTATTGTGTGGAATTTGGGTAAACTGACTGTCCAATGTTTAGGAAAATAAGCTATTTTATTATATTTACTCCAGAATCTTTTCCTGTGTAGGGATTCTGTTAGAGAGTAACAGAACAAAAAATAATAATTATTATTAGCAAAATTATTATTTTACAATGCAGTGTTCTTCTGTTATTTCAGCAGAGTGTATCTGCACGGAAAGGAACTGTGGAAGGGGAATACAAAATCTATTGGTCTGAATCTTCATGCAGCCAATATGCTAAGGTAAAAGGGGTTAGTTCATTCCTGTTTTGCCTGTATATTGAAATTTCTATATGTGTGCCAAGACAATGAGATGTCAGTGACAGAGCCAAATGTCCATTAGAATGTGGAAGAGAATCACTCCTCAGTGCCAGTAGATGGGATTATACTGTTGGGAAAAGTTTTCTTTGTTTGTGCATGTTTGTTTGTATTTTTAATAAAAATATATAAGAAAAATAAGGAATCCAAATGTTTAGAAATTCAGTCCTGAGCTTTGATCATTATTTTATGTTTCTGAGATTTTCTACAAATGAAGCCCATTTCTATCTCGAATACTTTCATATTCATCCAAGGCCATGAAAATTAGGTCCCTTAATTATGTATTATATTGCTGGTTGAAAATGGCATTTTTCTGTTGTTCAGGGTAAAATGTGAAGGCTTCTCTTTTTGTTCTAACTTGGAGAAAAGCTTGAAGTTTTTCATGACATGGAAACTCTGAGAAATTTAGTTTTTAAAATTCTGAATTACTGTAACCTGATATTTAGGTGATTGTGCTTTGTTAGTGTTGATGCATGCTACATATCAGTATTTTGTGGTAAAGGTATAGAACAAGTGAAGTGGTGAAGTAGAAATACAATGGAAATAAAAAAGAAATACAGCAGCAATTCTTTATCAGAAACTATCACATATAAGTTTTCATCAAAATTGGTGAAATCTTTGAATTTTGCTAAAATTGCTTTTTCTAGAGAATAGTATTGATCATCTTTTCTTTCATCTAAAATCTTCCTGCATCAGTGTGGTAGATATGTCAAACATGAGGGGAAGAGGCTGCTTGCTATTAGGTGCCCCAGTCTGAAACCTGTCTCCATTAATATCAATGAGGATTAAGGGTGGAACAATACATAGCCATTCATTAGTCATCAGTATTTGATGGTCCATCTGTCTTGAAGATCAAGTATTTGCTTTAAAAAGGAACAACAACAAACTATCAATTCTGGGTGTAATGGGTTTGAATAAAAAGTTTAAAGTCCAAATTTCCTATATAGTTGTGCAAATACATAGGTGAATTTTTGTGTGCAGTACCTACAATCTCTAGGGTATGTCTTTGCAGTGGGACTGTGGGATGGAGGTGGTGAATTCTTGTTCATTCAGTCCTGAGGAAACACCTATGGACATGAAAGAACTCATTCCACCAGATACAGGCTTTTGAATCTTGGTGTTCCAATAGGTTTCCACTCCTCTTCTCCCAAGGCCTGATATCTGAAACAGCTATCAGACTGGTATTTGTGGTTAGAAGAAGAAAAAAAATACTTTGGTGGGATTTACTTGTGATATTTTAAAAACAGTGAGAAGGATTGGTATGAGTAGTAATAAATTTAGATGAGGCTGTGGAGGGAGAGATCAAGACTGTGAAGGGAAAAGGAAGAAAGGAAACTTCAGAGATTAGATAAGCCGTAATTTTCATGGCATTCATGATCCAAACCTCAGAAGACATTGCGGTTCATATATCATTGGATTTTGACCTGTGCGGGAAATTCTTTTTAGCAGAAATACTGTAATGAATTGGCAAACCCCCTATATGTTTTCTTTGAAACCTTTTGTCTTTATGCCAATGTAAGCAAGAGAAATGCTTTTACCATAAGCCTTTAGATTTCTTATAACCCATGATAGTTTTTTTCATTCTTAACACATTTAGGCAGTAGGTTAGAGTTTTTTCTTGCTTTTTTTTTTTAAGAACAGGTTTAAGGGGTTTTCCTTGTAATTAGGGTAAGGGGAGGAAATATCCCACTGTTCAATTACTTTCTGCACATTTTTAGGTCTCTCACATTCAATAGAGCCTATCAATGGGCAGCACTGGACATTAAAATGCACGAAGTTGAATTAGACTGTTTGGTCCCCAACTGGCCCCACAGACAGACACCTTGAAAGAACTGTCATGTAGAATACAACTAGCAAATAATGAGTATTTTAGGCTGGAAGCATAGAGGCATTTAAAGTTTGAGTCATAATTGTAAACGGACGAGTATCAAAAGCAGTTGTGGAATGAAGCCAAGAAATTATCAGTTTTTCAAAACACCATTTACAAGAGGCATTTTTGATTTTTCTTTAGTTGCAAATCCTTAGATATATGCAGGCAGCATACTGAATCATGACAGAAAGATCTTTAGTGTATGAGGTGATGGGGTTTGTTTCTTCAAATTTTTCCTTTGCTGCTGTTTAATCTGGAATTGGTCCCTATTCCTGTTAATTTTAATTGTATGCTATGAATTTAGAGGTTCTATGTTGGTATACTTGGCATGCTTCCATTTTATCCTTCCTTACCATGCTGGAAATGGGCTCTGGATCAGACACTGCGAAGGACATGCATTTGCAGTGATGCTTTTGAAAGCAGGCCTATCCCCAGAAGCACACATCTGCTTGTTGATGCTGCTTCACAGCTCAGAGGGCTTGTCATAGGTGCAATCTCAGTGTCTAATAATAGTGGGTGAACCGATGCAGTGAGAAACTCTCTCTCTCTCTCTTGCTTTTCTTTCGTAGTTGTTTTCAGGCTGTTTGTCACACCCAAGGGATTGAAAACAAATTCTGGAACATTATCCAACACCAGCAGAAGAAAGATGGCTTTTTCTTTCTCCTTGTTTGAGACCTCTCTGGTCAGTTGAAATGTTGCCTTCTTTCTGTATTGACTAACATGATTTTCCTTCATAAATCAAATACAACACATCTGGAGACCCCTCCTGCCAGACGCTGCCGTGTCTTGTACTTACAGAGGATCAACGATGAGTTGCTTCACTTCAGAGGACAATTCTTCAGTCAATTCAGACAATTTCTCGAGTTTGTTGGGTCCCAGTTGCACAGAGGAAGACCCTGCTTTTTGGAACAAGGGGTGATGTTTCCCATAATGGTTCTATAGATGTGTGGCTGTTTAGAATGATATACTTCTGTCTGTGCACTTTGTTACTCTGAGACTGTAATGATATAGCATGACCTTTTTCATTCTGGGTTTTAACATAATGGCATCAATTATATTGTCTCTAATGTGAAGGGTCTTTCCAAATGTTTGTGGAGACTGATCTTCAGTGGTATGGTAGGATAAGAAGATACTCTAATAGAGGGGAGAAGGATTCAGGTGTGAAAATGCATGCAATGTCTCCTATGCTATGCACTTGCCTCTCATGCATATTCTGGTAAGTAATCACTAACTTTTGGAAGTAAGTCAATTAAATGGTTTTCTCCCACCTTGGTATACCACATAGGCACGATCTGATACTATTAATGCACATCCTCCTGAATCCCACTGCACTTTTCTGCCTGGAAATTGGACCTCAATGAGACAGGAAATCTATCTGCCCATTCCTGCCATGTGACCGCATAAAAGTGAATCAGAATTTGGCTTGTCCTGAGAATTTTACTAGTAATACTATAAAGCACATTTGAAGAAAACCAAAGTTTTCTGCTTGACTAAAATTTGTTTTGCTGATGAATTCCATGGTGCTTTAAGTGGAAACCCTCTTTGGTAACTGAACAAAGCCATCAGGTATGTTATCTGACTTGACAGTCTGGTGTTTGATTAATCAAACTGTTAATTTGATTTTAAATGACTGATGCTCTTTTAGTACATCTGACTTAAGTGCCTGTTTATAATTACGGTACTGAATCAAAGGCTCTTCCCAACCATTGTACAGATTAGTTTGAAAAGATGTGTTTTGATTTTAGTAGTCGTAAAAAAATAGCATTGGTGTTTACTTTAAAGCACAAATATGTTCAAAGAAACACATAGTTAAAGTGATAAAGCAGTGCCCTCACACTTTTTATCTGAAAAAGGAATGCAAGGGTGCAATTTTTAATAAGTTATATAAACAGCACACTTTATCTTCTAAAGAGATAACCAGTTTGGGGGCATTCATAGCAGTTTGATTGGTGGGCACTTAGCTTTGTGTAAGGAACATACATCATGCAAAACTTTTGTAAAACTGCTGGAGGTAGGGGATTTAATCTTGTGTGCAGCTGCTTGCATCTTGTATTTTGCTGGGAATAAATTCCTGTGGAACTTGAAAACTGAGAAACGGCATATAATAATTCGGTATACTGTGGTATATTTACAAGTGGATTGCAGTGAATATTCGGATATTAGGATAGTTGCATGTTTGTAGATGTCATGGGTAAGGTCCTAATCCCATAGACAGCCAAGCACACACTTCCTTGAAATAATCTGTGTAGTCCCATTTGGGATAGTTATATGAATTCTGTGAACCCTTAAATGCAAATCAAACGTGTCAGTTTCTGCAGAGTTCACGTATCATTGTATCTATAACTGCAAGAGAATGTCTGCACTTGGAAAAAAAGCCGCAAATTTCTGCAAAAACACTTTTTTGAAATAGTTTAGATTATGGCTAATCACTAACATGGTAAATTCAATAAATGTATACATTCAATAATGTATAAAATACTTTAGGAGTATCATTTTGGTGTAGCAAATAAAAAATGTCTGGAGGCATTATTTCTGCCTATTTTTAAACTCTACATGTCTCAGATAATACATTATCATCTCTAGTTTTCCTCACAAACTGCCTGAATATCTCAGGGGTATGTATTGCTATACTGTAATTATATAGCAGATAATCTGATCACTTCACAATTACACTATTTTTTCCAAGTGTGTTTTTGGGCATTGTAGCTAAGTGGGTGTCAAAAAAAATATTCTAAATTTAAAGAAAGTTTTCCATGCCTCCTTTTTTTTTTTGTTTCCCAACTCCATGTAGTTTCAAGAGGCTTGATTTTCAGAGGAAAGATACTCAGCACTTTCTGGAAATTAATATCCGCATAGGCAATTCAGGCACTGTAAAAGCCAAAATTATTAGTCATTCTTGAAAATCTTGGTTGAAGGACACTAGACAATGCAATCTCTATTTCTGTAGGCTTTACTTTTTCCTGTTTCTTTTTTCTCATATCACAATTTCATGAATTCTTTAGTCACTGCAGCCTTTCCAGAGTACACAGACATGGTTTTTGACTGTAAAACCAAGCTAAAACACTTCCTTGATTCTTCCATTTAGTTTTTCATATATCATGTAGAACTGTATGAAAGGATGACAAAGCATTTTTTTCCTTAACAAGGTGTTGTTTTGGAAAAAAAATTAGTCTCTAAAGGAAAGAAACATCCGGAAATATAATTTTATCTCTTTCCCATCCCCATCCAAACCCTAGAAAGCTGAATATTCTCACTTAGCATTCCTAAATGACTCTTACTTTGTTGGCATGTCACTAGCCTGGATTTTTTTTTAACCTGGCTTATAGAAAAAATGCTGAACTTGGCTGGGTTAATGGAGCTTGTGTCCCTTGACTGAGGTGAAATGTTCCCTGAGATGAAGTTATATAAATACGCAGATCTGATTTTTAAATTTTTAAATTTTTTTGTTTTGGTTTTTT
>VZRO01000695.1:339896-489494 GCA_013397915.1 Daphoenositta chrysoptera | reverse complement strand
TTTTGTTTTTTTAATGACTCTATGTTCTTCCTGTTTCAAATTCACAAGCAGGTTACTGGGAGAGCAGAGTACCTCTGTGAGAGCTGTGTATGCTCAGGATTCCAGGGGGCACCGACTCCTGGGTCGGGCATGCAGAGAGTTACTCTGGGCTCTGTTTTACTTTTTCCATCTGTGTTCAAAAACACTGCAGGTTTGCAGTGGGGAGCCACATCATTGTTCTTTTTATTCAGCCTTAGACTGTTGAAGATCCTTCCTGGGGACTGGAATGGCTTAGAAATGGGGTGAATTTGAAGTTCAAGCAAGATAGCTAGAAAGGTCTACTGGGAATACTGAATACAGTCTAAGGCAGTGGCAGTGGTTGTGACTTTGTGAAGCCATAACACCAGTGAGAATGGTATTTTCCACAGGTTTTCAGAAGCCTGCAGGGCCAAGTGAAAGACAGGAGCATCTGTCCTATGTATTTCTTGGGTTTGGGAGTAAAAAAAAAAAAAAATTCTATTTCTTTCAGAATGAAAGAACAAAAGGATTTTTTTACTGTAGGAACCCTAGGGATGGGGCCAGAATTAATTTCAACTAATTGTAATACCCAGCTGAGAGTAGGAGCCCTGTTCTATAGAGCATGAGAAGAGACAATTTTAGAGTAGCAACACTGAATTATCCTTTAAAGATGTCTCTCAGCATTGACTTATTTAGGCAACCTTTGTTGATGTGCCTCCTAATTAGGCACCCCAGAGAAATTCCTGCAGTTAGTGAGATGAGTTTGGATCTCAGTGAAATAAAACTTCCTCAGATTTATCTCCTGTACATAGCAAAAAATGATATAGAAGAACATACAAGCATTTAAATTTTGCAGAAAAGTGTATTTTTAATCTAGAGAGTTGATCACTAAAACTTACTTTGGTTAAGTGCCTTGCCTTGCTTGGCTAAGGAGATGAGTCAAAACACGGGTTTTTTTCCCCCAGATGATTTTCATTTGCACTACCTTTATTACTTTTGAGCATATTTTCACAGTCTGAAGTTCAAAATTTCCATGTGTGTATCACAGTTGATGAGTATATAATATTTGATGATGCACTGCAGTAACATTGTTTAATTTGGATGACTCTCTTACAGAGAAATAGAAGTAATTTTACCATTTACCTGCAATGGCAACTGTAAAGTTCTGAAAAAAAAAAGTAATATTTAGTAGGCAATAAAACATTCTTTTATAACAAGATATGAATGGGCTCTTTTCAGCAGTCCAAAATTTGACATTATGTTTTGAACATACTTTAATCACTCTCATTCTTCTTCTATCTAAACTTAAAATTTAAATAATTTAGAGCTTAATTACACTTTTTTCTTTTAATTTGCATGTTTTTTATGTATCTCTTGCTAGAACTGCACTAGGGTAAAACCTAGATTATTTTCAAACCAGATGAAATGCTGCAGCATCGCAGAAGAGTTCAGCATAGAGGATTTAATATTCTTAAAAAACTGTTATTACCATTCATTTAAAGAAGTATGTGCAAGTTATCCAGAATAATTCTTGGAGCCTGAAATAGTCATTTTCTCGCAGATAGTGCTATTCACTCTCTTCTCTAATAGTGACCTCCCAAAGAAATTCCTTCACGAAGAAGACATTTCTGTGGGGAAAAGGAGGAATGTGAACTTGTATATCCTGATAAGTAGCTGCTGCTAAATTATTAACTGAATATCTCAGCCTCACTTCTGGCAGTTCCAGCTCTTGTTCTCCTTCAGAGCAGCTTTGTCTTTAAGTGTAATAATTGTTAACTGTAGCAGGAAGACTGAAAATGAAGGGAACAGAAGTTTATACTTAACGAAAAAATCTTGCTGCAAATCTCTCTTTTTAAGCTTTCCTGACTTAGTTATAAATAAATGAATGTACTTTATTCAGATGAGGGTGGGTTTTTGTGCTGTGGGGGTTTTTTTGTGTTTTGGTTTTTNTTTTTTTTTTTTTTTTTTTTTTTGATGATGAGGGGAAACAGATTTTTATATATGTAATTAGGTAATTGATCCTGTACTGCCTATGGATTGAAGTCAAAAGCTATTAACTTCAAGTATTCACAGCTTTAAATGCACCAAGGCAGAGTATTTACAAGGGAAAAACAACCTTTATGAATGCACTGCTGTGAGCAGAGAGAAGTTATGGGTGCTAGGCCACAGCATTTGAATTTCTTTGGATATACCTAGCATTTAATGGTGAGGTTGAAGGGGTATCTGCTCCTCTTGCAGAGGTTCCTAAGCACTTTCCCCCACACATCAGTTTTGGCTGGGAACTCATACTGGTTTTAGTACTGTGCATTGTTAGCTTGGATTTGCCAAAGTGCTGATGTTCAGCTCTGGATTGGTCACTGCAAATAAGGTCAGCTCAGCTGCAAGAGGATTTGCAGTAGTATGGAAAGGGAAGGACTTTGCTGAACCCCAGAGATCTAGGAGAGTATGTACAGGGAGCCCAGGAAAGTAATGACAAGGGACTTCAGAGCGACTATTTTTAATGTTTTTGTTTGCACATTTGGTCAGTATATTAAAGATCTTCACTTTCAAGAAGCTGATGCAGAGGCAACACTGCCTAGTTGGTCTCCAAAGTTACTACAAACCCTTTTTTCCTAGTCAGACCCAGCCGTCTGCCCCTGTGTGGCTGCTCAAGAGCAGGATGGTGCACAGCCCATCTGCAGGACTTGCTCCCCTCTGCTTGCACTTCACTTTGCTTTCTGCGCTGTTGGTGGTTTTTGTTAACGCTGCTTTGACCATACTAACCCTGCTGGAGAAATCCTCTCTCCATTTGGCAGCTCTCCCGTACTGAGTGCTTGCTGCCACCTCTGCTGGGTACAGCTCCGGGGTGGGGCGACTACAGGAGAGTGAGTGTTCAGGTATTTGAACTGCTTTTAACTGAGCTAATTTCTGTACAAGGGTTAATCCTCTCTAGAGCTCTGCACAGGTTGATGTTTTCCCCTTCCAAATTAGCTTGCAGAGTTTTGTGCTCTGGAGCTGAACTGTTCTTGGTACTGGTACTAGGTTTTGAAAGCTGCTTTGTTTGTTTTCAGACTGCAAGTAGGTTACACATACATTTCTGATCCTCCTCTGTCCCCCCTTTATGTTTTTAAATCCTACATGGGGAGCCTAGAAATAACCTTGCCTAACTTCTAACCACCAGACGCATCTAATTTTTCCTATATACAGCAAGTCCCTGAGCCTTTGAATCTCTAGATTCTGCCTTTGTGCTCATGTGTCTAATAGTTATTCATTGCAATGTTCTGCATTGGGGCAGAAATCCTTTTTCTTTTTTTAATCTGCATTAATGTAGACTTTGGAAGGTGTCCTGGTGATTCTTGGAGCATTTGGCGAGTGAAGAAACAAGGTGAGTAGTAAGAGAAATCCTTAATTTAGTCTGCAGGCACCCCTGAGCAAACTATATTCCTAATTTTTCAGTTAGAAATTAGTGGTGAGTACCTGTCACTCTACAGTTCAGACCAAGGCTTGTTTATGTTAACTCTATAATTTTCCTTATCTACTACATAAGTTGGAATTGGATCCTTGAGGAAATATTTATGAATGGCATCTGTAATGTAATATTTTAAAGTCTTTTTAACACCTGATAGAAGTGAAGACAATGTCACAGGGAGGGAGGATATTCCATTGAACAGAGCTACGCTGAATATGTTTTCTTAATAGATTTGTAGATGAATATAAAAGACTATTAGAATTGTCTGGCCTGATGTTACTGAGATGAACAAATTTTACTCAGTAATGTTTTTAGGAAGCCTACTACTTTTCTTTGAACAGTGGTATATAGTACAGGATGTATCATAAATATTTATGCACAAATATAAGTACATGCATCCTAGACTTAATGAATGAAAATTTGATTGTGGTCAAATTGAAGATGTGGATTTCCAGAAGGATTACAATGTCTAAAGGGTGACCTTAGCTAGGAAAGATTAATGTAATTAAAGGAGACTATTGCAGATTCATTGATAATACTTCTGTTTCAGAAAGGGGGTTGGCATGTCTTCATCTATATTGTTTATTAAAACCTCTCCTTTTTGTTTTGATTCTCTCATGCTGTGCTTAGAACTTCTATTTGCTGAGGAATTAAACATTCACATTTGTTTCCTGAGTCTTTTTTTAAGCTTGTGTCAGACAAAACGAAAGAAAAACAAAGATTGTCTGGAAATTCTAAAGTAATTTAATTTTATAAATCCTTTCAGGAGATCCTGTGTTTACTAAGTGAGCTACATAGGGTTAATTTACTAAAGTGTTCTGAAGGACTTGCCCAAATGAGAAAAGAAACATTACCTAGATTTGCTGTTCTTTGCCAGGAACAAAAGTAAAACAAATCAGTGGCAGGATGAGTGGATCCGGTTAAATAATAATGTCTCTCCAGCAGGAAGTCTGTCTGTCAACTGAAAGGTGAGACAGCAACATAATGACAATGCCCCGTGGATCAACTCCGAGAGTAAAAAAAAAACATCCCACAACAGAACCCACCCCCAAAAACCCACCAATGAATATATAAGATGACAGAATTCACAACAGCATTTTTTTAGTCTTTAAGCTCAAGTGTCTGGAAACACATTTCTTCTCTAGGGTTATTCACATGCAGATTCCTCCTTGTGGTGGAATGCCCCGGGGTAACGAGAGCAGAATTTGGCCCTTTCTGTTTGCTCACTGAGGCCAAGTGCTGCTTTCTCAGTGAAATACCTGCCTTAGAGCTGTACAGCTGTGATATGCAAGAGTAGCTTTGGCATTTCCTTTTTTTTTTGGTATAGGAGGTGAGTCCTGTGAAAGCTGAAGACTTTGTGTGGAAATGAAGCACGAAGGGGTAGGTGACATGCACGAGTTTTGGCAGGAGAACTCAGGATGTGGAGATGCTTTTGTGACAGCAAAGGTAGAAATAAGGCTTATCAGAATTAATATCAAGTTAAAACATCCACAAAAGCTTTTCAGTCTGGTGCTCTGTTATTTGTATTTCAATTCTGGATGAATGCAACACTCCTAGGACACATGAAAATTCCCTGGAACCAACAGTTGTAAATGTTTATTGTCTCTGAGGGAAGATCTAGTTATTTAATGTGTTATTTAAATATGGATTTAACAGCTGACAGAAGTTTGAAAACTTTGGTCGCTGCTTCTAGGACTCTCAGTATACCATTTTTCAAAATCAGTGTATTTTTTTTTTAATATATGAAGCCTTCTCACACTGGCATTGAGAAATCCCAAATTGCTGTTTGTGTGCTTAAAACATCTGCAGGAAACAAAGTAGTTGGGTTGCTTTGCAGTGATCAGTTCAGATCTCATTTCCATTTGGTAATTGCTGTGAAAGGTTTACCTGCTGTAGTGTAGTTTATTTTGTATGGAAACGCCTCTGTCTCTGTCTGTGGCTGCTAAGCAACAGCCCAGATATTTACTGTCAAACAAATAAAACAAAAGCCTCATCTGCCACTTGGAGGCCTGACGACATTGTTACTGAGCCACTCAGCTGGGTCATCATATTTGAGAGTCAGCCCTAAACTTAGTTTTTGACCACGCAGTATTTTAACTGTAGGAATCCTTTCCGTTTTCACATTAAGCAGCGAGATTGTAACTATATGGGAGTATTCTAATGGCTCATATATTATTTATTTTAAATTATTAATTTTTTTGCCCCATCAAATGGGGAAAGGAAAACATATCTCGTGAAACAGTCGAATTTTCAAAAGTAGAGTTACCTTTTTGGTTACCCTGGAACAATGAGGGATTTCTTTAACAAGTTCCTGCCATGATTAGGGCTGAGCCCTTCCCTTCTATTACCTCCCTTGCTTGACCCAAAACAATAACCAAAATATATTTCTTGGAGTCATCTGGGACAAAAATAGGAATATAGCAGAAAACTCTTAGAAGGAGCAGTCAGGCAGAAATGTTACTGATGAAGGGAAATTACAATTGAGGCAAGCAGGTAATCAATAGTAATCAAGTTGGTGGCTCTAAAATACAGAAGTTTCCCTCAAGACTTGTGTTATGTTCATCTGCAACGGGTCAGAGGCCAAGACAGACTAATTGCAGTTGAGGCAAGCTTTTCAGAAGGATCCAGGGGACATGAAAATTACAGTTTTTAATAGCTAGATCTTGTACCCTTCTTCAAGGCTGCAGTTGCTAACTGCACCCTCTGTCACTATGACCACCAGCAAGTGGGTCACTCCTTCCTGTTTCAGCTGGTCTGTGCTCTGGGCATTTTGGGAACTGCAGTTGACACCTGCAGGTACCTGTAAACATACAGTCCTACACAGGCAGAGGTCTGAAAGGCACAGAGAACTGGTTTTGGGAATAACTTCGATACTGTTACTAAAGCCTGTTGCCAAAAGTAGGTACCTAAGTATCTCTAGAGCCCATGTACTGTGCACCTCATTGTAGGGTTATGCAAATACTTAAATGTAAGCTAGATAAATGAAATTTGGTCTTTTCACCAAGTGTGCACTGGAAATGGGTGCTTCTGGAATGGTAAAAGAAATATTCAAGGAAGCCATGGCACCAAAATACCAAAGTGTTCCAGAACTGCCTTTTGCTGTTGCAGGTTTAGGTATTTGTGTAGGAAATAATAAACCAGGCCTGAAAAATAAAATCCAATAAACTGACTTCACAGATTTTGAAGCAGTTAGTTCCCATACAAAGTCCTGCTGTGTATGGGTTTGGAATATTAATTTTACAGACTAATCCATCTGGCCATCTGCTCATCTGAAATTCAAACAAGGCTGTGTATTGCAAGTTAGTATCCTGTAACAACCAATAGCTATAAATGATCAGCAGAATATGTCATTCTGTCTTGCTCCTCCATCAGTGAATGACTACGACATGTCATTTAATACTTCAGCTGCTGATTATTCCTGATGGGGAGGAAAGGTGAGAAAGCAAATGATTGAGCTGGTAGTGATGTTTGGCATGCATCTTGTGGATCCACTTTTTTGTCGCTCTCTCCCATGGTCCAATTATTATGGGTTGTGCCAAAGGCTAGAGGAAAGACTGTGTTTAGATCTTTAGATTGGAAGTAGCGTGACAAATAATTTCCTCTGAGAATTACTTTCCTGTGGAAAGAATTGGTCTTGACTGGATAGTCAAGACCAATATTTCAAGCTCTTGACTAGCCTCTGGAAACCATGAATATATGTAGGGTTTTTTGAAACCTAGTAAAAATTTGATTTGATGTGGTTCCAACCACCAAACTGAGGATTTCTGTGCAGAATTGAAAAATAGGTATTGAGCTTTTTAATTTGTACCTGGCTTTATTAAACATTCGCTTAGTAGCTCATACTCTCAGACTCAACATCTTTAAATCACGAATATTTGCTGCATAATTTTAAAATTCTAACTCAGGTATAACAGAACCGGTATTTGTCATTGTCTTTTGTTTTAAACTTTGAACATAAATTGTAATTATTTTGTTTGAGAAAGGATGCCTTTGCAACCCATGGGATTTGAGTAGCTGCTAAAGTCTTTGTGACATCAGTGGTATGCTTGGCATGTTTAAGATTTTTGGATATTAGGATTATACTCTTCTAATTTCTGTAACTTTTTGATGTGATTGTGGCTTTAGTTATGTAATAAACATGAAACTCTAAGCAATAGTTAGTTATTCATTCTTTATGTTCTTATGGTGCAGTAACATAACAAGAAGAAAAAAATAAATAAAATGTGAGGTAGGATACAGCTCTGAGGCTTTCCATAACGATTTTGTTGCTGACCACCTTTTGTGCCTTTGGAACCCTTCACCTCTGTGAGATACTTAAGCAAAAACTTTAGTTTTAAAGAGAGAAATTTTGTCTTTCCACTGTTTTGTTACATGGAGTTACCTGATGTCTGGGTTTCCATTTCCCATTCTGTAAAATGCATACAGTCAGAGTTCATTGAATTCTTAGAAAAAAAACCTGAATCAAACACCAGATTTTCCCAGAACCTAAATATAATTTGCTTTTGGAGTAATTCCATTAATTTTCCTAGTCTGCATAAGGTGTGGTAGCAGGAACTGAATCATAATATTTGGAAAGGAGTTTAAAGTATTTAGAAAACTATAAAATATTATTAAGTGTGTAATTAATTCCTCAAGCTCATAGTCTTCCTAATGGGTTTACTTTGTTGTTGTAGTAAAAGGAGAAGTTAGATTGCTCTAGGAAATACATTTTTTTTGTAAATTTTAAAACCACAGCAATTTGGGTAACACATTCTAGCCTACATTATGGTTATGAGTTGCTGCATTGCAAGGATTCCATGTAAAACCACTTCATACCATCAAGGGTAACACCTTTATGTAGGTGAATAATAACCACGAGAAATCAAAGAAGCTCAAAAGAAATAAAAAAGGAGGAAGATGAGTGTACGTGAGGGAGATGATGTTTTTGTTTTCTCTGCTGTTAGTTAATATTGAGAGAAAAGAAAAAGAGTAATTTTTTTCTCTATTTGATATTGAGGAAGAGTCAGAGAAAGAAACCCTTTTGCTAAGAGCACTGAATTATTTTTGTTTGGCACCATTCAGGTACCAGAGACCAGGATAACAAAGAAAGCTTTCAGTTTGCCTTGTTGAGGTTCACTGAAAGGAAAGAGTGTGACTTAAGGAAGAGTTTAGGTAGAGCCTAGAGAGGCAATTAAGTAATTTAAATATTTCTGTTTGCTTTTCACTGGAAGACAAAATAGAGTTTGTAAAACACACGGTCAAAAATATAGTGCATTTCCCAAGCAAGTCTGTCTTTGCTGTTTCCTAACTTACCATTACCTAAAATGAAGAAGCAAATTGTGATAAATTTAAAACCAATACCAAAATGCTAAGTAAAAATAGGGTTTTAATTCTGATGAATAAAAAATGATAAATGGAGGAAATACTATTAATACAGATTTTAAAGAAATCCCTCATAACATTTAACCTTTTCTGAAACTGCACAAATAAGTGAATTGGAAATATCTCACTTTAGATATTAGTAAGAAACTTGCTAATCTGATAAACTGTTTGTATGGAATACACACTCTTTCCTTTCAAAATATACTTGGTTTTTCTTCTCCTCTGTGATTATTTTAATTGAGGCTTTTCTACATTTTAATGTGACTGGAATAATTTTAAAATTGTGTATTGAATACTTTCTGGGAGTGTTGAAGTCCTGGTTTAAGTTTGGGACATGTGAACGATTAGTATGTTATTTGCAAAGCATTGATAGTGTGCACAGCTTCATGTCTGTGTCCCAAGGAAAAATGTAAGAACTCTGTTTGTTACTGACTTATTTTCCATTTTTCTGTTGTTGCTTTGTCTAATGCCTACTCTGACAACTCAGACTGTTGAACAAACAAAGTAAATAAGCACAATGGAAACCATAAATCATAAAATATTCATACACTTAGAAAAAAAATACATATTTAAGTTTCTTTTGGTCTCTTCAGGATGACTTTTGTCTCACTGTTTCAGTTTCAATAAAAGAGACAGCATGCACTAAACAGATAAAATATCCATTTATGTTTGAGAATATCGAGCCAAGTTTTGCTATCAGCTGTACTACTGTAAGTGCTGTAACTTCATTGGAGTTACTGTGGTATTATCTTGACAGAAGTAGACAGCAATTAATGAGGAATATAGTTGCTCTATATTCTAGGAAATCTTGAATAGTGATATTTAACCACAGGCCAGATTTCTCCCTTCATTTCCAATAGGAAAAGAAGGCCAGACTCAGGTTCTAGATGTATTCAGTGGATGCTCATGTATTGCTCTGTGATGCAGTGCAGAGCCATACTAGGGTACTTTGATCAAGCTTTAATTTAGTGGTTAGGGCACTTTCTTTGAAAATAGGGGATGAACACCTTTTATCTCAGGAGAAGATGTTACCCAAGTCTACCAGCATCTGATTATATACTTTAGTTGCACTGCTGTCATTTAAAGCAAGGGCACTGACAGTTTTTCCATCAATGCTGAAAGTGTGCAGTATTTCTTCTCACAGGAGAGAAACAGATAATCAGCCTTGCTGCCCATGTGGTGAAGAGTCCCACCATTCATGAGCAGTGGCCATTTGTCTGGGATTACAAAGAAATAGAGCTGAGAGGTGTGAAATATTTCTGCATGACTGAACTTGTCTTATTCAACTCACCCTCACCAAAAAGGCAGAAAAAAACCCCTAAAACAGAAACATTATGATCAAAATAGTTATGTCCATTTATTGGGTTGCAGGTTCACAACTATTAGAATACACTTACACACCCATTAGACATGTGGCACAGAACATCAGTGAGTTTGGCTGCCCAATACTGTTTTTATCAAGGTGATTTACCCAGTAGTTCTGTACCTGCTGGGTGTGTGTATGCAGGTATTATGAGCAGTAAGGCAACGAAAGACTGAAAAATGCAGTGATTTTTCCAGGTGCCATAGAACAGACACTCCCAATAATAAGAAAAAGAAGAGGGAAAAGGTGCTGTAGAAAGTAGCCTTAGACTAAGGTAACAGGTGTTGGTGTCAGGAGAGTTAAAGAGAAAGCCACAGCAGCAGCATCCCTGGACAGTGTGTGCCTGAGACAGAACTGAACCAGCGAGTTTCTGCCTCAACACAGAACAGCACACCACCTCCACTACTCCATGGAGAAACTTGGAAAAGTACACCCTTGGCGCTCTGCTAGCTGTGGCTTTGGAGAGAACGATAGAAGATGTCAAGGGGACTGATTTATTGTGGAACTCTGATTAAGCCTGTGCATTGCAAGCAAAAAAAAAGCTCTTAGAAGTAGAAATATATATATATATATAGACACTTCTGAATAAAACCTTAGATTCACTTGCATCTTTGCTGGTGGGTCTCATCCCTTCATGTATCACAATGGACCTTGCTGTATTCCAATGGGAGAATACAGGGAATTTGTGCCTGAAATGTAGTCAATTATTGGGACAAGGGGATTTACATCAGAGGAGCTTGAGCTGCTGAAGTGTCATCCCATGTTCTACAAAAGAGTTTACAATTTAAAATGTAAACAGTCCTAGAATTTTATGTCTTTGGATAAACAAAATCAGCTGGTAAAGTGTCAAAGCTGTTGACCAGAAAAAGCCCAAAGTAAATCAGGGGACATGTGGAGAAAAAGGAGGCAGAGGTCAGCAAAGTGGCAGCTGATGGGCAGACAGGAAAGCTGCTTTTGTAGTGATGAGTTGGTTTGAATGTGACAAGAGAAATCCTTCTACCCTGCTCCCTGCATGCTAGGAAAGAAAGAGAGTATTTTAAAATCTGAAAAGGATACCTCTAACCAGGCAGAAATATCCCTCAGGAAAAAAAAAAAAAAGAAGAAAAAAGAAGATTTCTTTAAATATAACCAAAGACATTAGATTGTTCTTTCTGTTCAAAGCTGTTATTTCTCAGGTAATCTTCATTGTTTTTATTGGATGGTAGAACATGTTCTTCAAATGCTATGCTGTTTACAAAGTTTAAGAAATCTAGTTAGAGAACAAAAGTTGTATTGTCTGACTTGTAGAACCAGTCACGTGGCTGGAAAAGTTAATTCCCAATGTTAAGTCCACAAATGAATGAAGAACAGATCATGTGCATCCACTTCATTTTCTTTATAAGCAGTGAAGGCTAAATTACTTAGAAGGATTCATAAAAATTATGTCTTGCAAACAGCCTAAATGCGAAAATTGAGCCAGTTCCTTGCTACTGGAATTTAGCTAGATTTGAGTGTAAGAAAAAGATGTTCTCTATTTATATATATATTGAAATGCATTAGTTTTTACAAAAAAAAAAAAAAAAAAGGTTGGTTTTGTTATTTTTCACATGCAGTCAGGAAATCCTGAGTAAAGACTGATGACTGATTGTCTCCACTATCTTGCATCTTATCTAGAGGCCTTCCCTGTGCAAAACAAGTGTAAAATGCTGCCATACTGATACAAACATAAATGATAATGTTAGACAGAGAGGAACACCCAAAAGAGTGGTGGTTGTTTTAGCAATGTTAGGCCTTGGGTCAAACTAAGTTTTATTTTTAAAAGTGACTTGCAATCCAAGTTGCTTAATTACTTGTGAGCCCTCTATTAAATAATCTCCAGTAGTTGTAATGAGATAACTAAATACCAACACTATCTTCACTAGATCCAATGCTGAATTTTCCCATTGCCTGTCTTACAGATCTAAAAGAAAATGATAATGTCAGTACATGGGATTTCATTCATTTGACTCTCATCTTCTATGCTAGGAAGTGACCAAAACTGAATAAGAAAGAAATAATTTGTAGATGAGAACTCAGCAGGAAAGGGCAATGCTCTCCAGTGAGAATGAATCTGGATAAACAACTTTAATGCTAGAATTCCTCATTGCTATTGATATGTGTCAATAGGCTGTCATTACTCACACCACTATTAAAAATGAATCAATTTTACTGCTGGAAACAAGAATCCCTCCAGGCAGAAGCTTCACAAATTTTTCAGATATTTCTTGTATTATCTGAGGTGTTTGGGCAGAGGAGTGTTCACATTTAAGTGGAAAAAATACTGATGCATTAATTACTGCTGATTTGGTACAACAGCAGTATCTGCTGCAGCGTTGTTTGAAAATTCATCATCCATCTGTTGATTTTTTTTTTTTTTTCTAAGGAAGCAGAAATCTCTGAGCTTTTTGTTCCAGAATATGATAAATAAAAGTTTGTGGATTCTTATATTACCATAAACCTTGTTTCTTCTTCAAGGTCTGTAGCAAGTGTATGAAGGAATTCTGTGATGGGGTGTACAGCAGGAAGTTTCTTGGCTGGCAGTTGAGCTCTGGCAGTGGTCACAGAGCCGTGTTTAAAATGATGAACACGTTAGAGTCTGCCAGGTTGGCCCCACCGTAATTGAGCGATGTCTCCACTGATGTGTATTCTATGTGTGCATGTGAAGGGAGTAAATTTCACTTAGAGTGAATAAAACTCTGGGATTGTTTTTCCCCAACAATTTTGTGTGCTCACCAGAGTGTGCCACCTCCTTTAGCTAATATTTGCAGTATCTTTATATGTTAAAACAAGGCTATGCAGTAGCTGTTGGTAGCATAATCATGTGGCTGCAAAATTAACCTTTGACCTTTCTTAGCCTAATCAGGAAATTGATTTCAGGAGCTATTCCTTAACCCAGGATATGTGGTTAAAGTTAAACATCACTAATAGGAAGTCTAGTAACAGGAAACGTGTGAATGCTAATCCATGCAAACATAAACAAACCTCTGGCTTACATACAGTTTTATTGGAATTTTCCTCTTTACTCCCTTTCCTTCAATAAACCAGAAAAAATTACAAGCAGCTTGTTAAAGTCTTTGAAAAAACTTGAGGGTTTTTTGTGCTTATAGGTTTATTAAATTTCTGCCAAAGGAGACTTTCAAACTTGGGTAGAATTTTGTGACAAATCATCTCAGGACAATTGAATGAATGAATTTTGAATGATTTGTAATCATCTCAGGACTGTTACATGCAATTCATCTTCATTGCAGTTCTGATCAATGAAGTTTATTACCAGAAGAGCACAAATTTTTATGCAAACTACAAAGTGGGGCTATTTCTTTTTGTGTAACAGAATTGGGTGATTTAGAGAAAAGGGCTTACAAAAAAGAAATCTATTTCCATAAGGTCATTTTGAAATCTTTTTATAAACAAAATTGTCAGAAAGTCGCTGAAATGAATGTATTTTCAGGGCAGAAAAGAAACTTTGAGAATTTGAAACAATTTTATTGTTCTCATTGAATTCCTACTACATTTCATTAGGAAAGTGGGCTGGTGTGACTTGCAGCTAAACATGAGCCAGTTAATCTCTGTACGTATAAATACAGGCCTTACCTTGGAAACCTGGGACTTAGACTTTTCCCTTCACACTAAATCAACAAAACTTTCATCTTCATATCGAGCTCCACTGAGTTCAGTGAGATATTGTGGATGTCCATTTACACAGATCAGCTTTCAGGATTAGGGCTAAAGTAATTTTTCTGGGAGGAGTTTCCTTGAAGTCAAAGGAGGGTTTTATGGGAGCAGAAAAGTCTAGTCTGACAAAATTCTTTCACAAAACAGGAAAGAAAAAGATAGCTGTAAAACAGTAGCTTACAATCTCTGTAGTTCCTCTTTTGACCTGTCCAGGATGAGTAAATCACTGATATTCATAAAATAAACCTGGGCAAAAAATTTACTATGCATATTAAAGCAGGGGATATGTATGGCATTAGAATAGTGTCATAATGATATGTGTTCACTTATTTAAAAAATTGGCTAACCCATGAGGCACACAATTCGTGGCTTTACTTTGCAGATAATTTTTTTCCTAAGGGAACATTTTCAAAAGAGTTCTTAAGATGCCCTATTATGTTAACTTCAATAAAAATGTTATTGCATGTAAAATGAATATCCGATGATTGTCTAAATTGTGTTTAATGATTAACAGCTGTGAAGTAAACTGTAAAAGAATCATATCACTGCAGCCTTGTTAAATAAATTTGGGATTGATTCAGTTTGCCTTAATACAGTGTCTCCCGTAGACATCATAAAAGCTTATCCTTGGGGCACTGTAAAGTTTGATGGTCCTTTGAGTATTTGGTTGTCTTTCCATTTTTGGAGCCCTGTTTGCAGACTGATGTATTGTAGTCATTCACTCCACTGGAGTCTAAAAGCTCTTTGTTTACCATACCCAGGCAAACTTGTAAAATTGATTTTGATCACAGCCTCATTACACACGTTTTGCAAAGTGGGAGTGATAAGTGAGGAATGAGCAGCCTGCAAGAGCCCTCCCACTTAAATGTAATAATGTTAAAAACTGAAGAAAAAGTTGCTGTGTAGAGGCGTGACAATATTTATACAAGCAACTCTCAGGGCCTGATTCTCTCATTATTCTGGTGCTGTTGGAATCATTCCTGAATTCAATAAATTTAGATATAACTCAAGATTTGATAATGAGTTAATGGAATTTAATGAAAAGCTATAAAGAAGAGGTGGAGTAAGCCTCTGAGAAATATTAAGCAACTTTTTTTGTTTGTTTGCCAGCAAAAATCAAAGATTTCCCTTTTTATATATATGTTGCCATTTGGCAAGGGGTTTAATCAGTTCCCTGGAATAACATTTTTATAGTGAATTTCAATCAGGCAATAAATTTAATATTTTAAAATATTTGAACCTTATCACACTAGTCTTTTTCCACAGGAAAAAACTCCTTGTTTTTTTAATAAATCTACCTTTTTTCTCTTTGTTCAAATATTGCTTTTTGTTTTCTCTTAAAAAACTGCTGGTACTTATGAGAAAGAATCTGTCTTTATGATGCTTGTTTTGATAGAAGAGAAATCACTGTCAACATGTCAGTGTGAGGCACAGTCCTTTTTTAGTTCAGTGCCTTAACCATGTCATTCTAATGAGGAATGTAATTAGCCTAATTAAAAGATTATCTGCAAACTCCAGCTGTCCCTCGTGCTATGGGAGTCAACACAACTTAGCAGATGTACCTGGTGAACCTGGGAATCCCTTACCCAGGAAGGAAAGGTCTGGTAACTCCACTGAAGAGGCTTTGTGGTTGTAGATGCTGGAAAAAATGATGAGGAATCACTCCCAAATTCTACACTTCAGGGACAAGATTATCTTGATAGATCAAAGGGTGGTGCTGCCATCCACAGGGATCTGGATAGGCTGGAGAAATGGGCTGACAAGAACTTTACAGAGGTGGACAAGGAGAATTGAGAGGCCCTGAACAGCCCCACACACCGGCATAGGCTGGGAAGAAGCTGTGTAGAAAACAGCCTGGTGTCCTGACGGATGCCAAGTTACCACGAGCTATGGACGTGCCCTTGCAGCAAAGGCTAAATGTATCCTGGGCTGTATTAGGAGAAATGTTTCCAGCTGGTCAAGGGAGGAGATCCTTCTGGTTTCTGAAGTACTGATGAGGCCACTCTAGAGTGCTGTGTCCAGTTATGGCCTCCCAAGCACAAGAGGGACATGTGCATACTAGAGAGAATCCACTGAAGTGCCATGAAGATTATTAAGGGACTTGAACATCGCCTCGGTGAGGAAAGGCTGATTGGAGCTGGAACTGTTTAGTCCAGGGAATAGAATGTTCAGAGAGGCTCTTACCCACATACATAAATATATAAAGGAAAGGTGCAAAGAGAATGGTGCCAACCTCTTTTCAGTGGTGCCCAAAAACAAGACAAGAAGCAATGGGCTCCACCTGAAGCAGGAGTTTCCTTTTGAACATGAAGAAACACTTTGTCACTTTCCAGGTGGCTGAGCGCTGGCACATGATGCTCAGAGAACATGTGGAGTCTCCCTCCTCTGAGATATTCAAAGCTATCTAGTCATGGGCCTGGGCAACTGTCTGTAGGTGACCCTGCTCAAGCAGTGGGGTTAGACTGGTTGACCTCAAGATGTTCTTGTCAACCTCAACCATTTTGTGGTTCTGAATGAGTGCTGTACTTGTTTTCCAGACTTTCATGGGCAGTGAATCCAGTGGCAGATTGAATGAAGGCTGTATCAGTAGAGTATGTTGTTTGAGCAGCCATTTATTGATCATGTAAAATAAAATGATTGCCCAAGTCTTGAGAGGAAATGGAAACCTTAAGGAGAATAATGTGCAATGTACGGCTGTGGGGCTGCTAGTTTTAGTCTGGCTGAGGATGTTATTACTTCAGATTTGTGTAGTGGAATGAGTTCACCTCACACCTAATGGACAGCTATCCTAAAACTGTAAATTTACATCTCATTCAGTTCCAAATGATGCTCTTTCTGGTGTTCTCAGACTTAGATCTGGTACTAGAAAATTCAGCATTCTGTTAACTTCCCCTCCATCTTTAAAGAATGTTGTAAGAAACACAATGATTGCTTATATTTTGTGTATAGGATGCCAACATCTAGAGACAGCAGTCAAGAAAATCCTTTTATCAAAAAAGCCATTCAATAATCTAGTTTAATTGTGAGATTCATCAAAGTTTTTTATACATTGTAAATCACAAAACTGAAGCCTTGACTTCTACAAAGACAAACCAAGATTTGTCAAATGAGTACTGTTTATGTTACTATACTGCATGCCTAAGTAAGCAATGGGGTCTACATGAATTTCTTCACATCAGGAGTGTCCCAGATCCAGAGTCTGTGGCTCAGCCCTCTTTCTATTCTGTATGGACACCTGCTTCTTCAATTGTAGGGCTATTTCACACTTGCAGTGTTATCCATTTAAAATTAAAGGCAATTAAGGTCCATTAATTTCTAACCATTGTTATGATAATACTGGCTACATAATACATATTTGAAGTAGTTTGATGAAATGTGTATACAAAGGATGTGATCTGTTATTGCAGGGTTACAGTTTTGGACATGCTGAAGGAAAAACAGCATTTTGTTGTCTTGCAATAAGAGTAAAAAACATTATAAATGGATATTTCTTATCATAGCGTTATGGTGATAGCCAGCAGTAAATGTGTGTGAAATCCTTCTTAATAAAATCAATGCAACCCAAAGAACTGTCTTTTGGTTTTGGGTACAGAAAATTCTGTTCAGCGTTATCATCACAATGCAAATGAATTTGAAGCTCCTTGACCACACCAGTATGTGGGAGACACCTATCAAAACCCAGGGATATCTTGGGAGCTCTAAAATGGATGGTGACCCCTCGCTATTATCCCTTCCCCATTATCAGCCACTTCCTTGTGGTTGAGGGTCTACAGCACATGTATTTGACAGCTGTTTAAACTATACAGAACCCCCAAAGTTTTGCTTGTAAAATAAAGAAAAAATATTTTGAAGCCAGAAATTGGGAGCAGAAGCTAAAATTCCCTGCTGCTTTTCACTCTTCCTTAGTGTCTCTGAAATTTCTTCTTAAGGCAAGTAGCTTAAATTTCGGGGCATGGTATTTAGTCAACCCAAAATATTTTGCCACAACTCCCTTAATTTCCAAGCCCTTGTGGTTGAACTCAGAGTCTTTGTGTTTAACTTGTACATTTTTTTGTGATTTAGTATTTTTTATTCTCTTCCTGATATATTTGAGGCATCTCTGTGCTGAGCTGTCTCATCTGAAAGAGGCTGACAGCATGTGAAGGCAGAGAATTATCCTTTGATGAGAAAATGCAAATCCCAAACAAAACATTTGCAGAACCACTAATCACTATTTCCATACAATTGAGCAATGATATGGTATTTATTATAGAATGACTCAAAGGTAAGGAAGACTCCTTATAAGAAATCCAACAAATAACTTCATATACACCCCCTCCACTTCTTTCTGCAGAGGGTAATTTTTACCTCATCGCAATCAGTGTCAGGACTCCCTCAGTGTTTTGTGGAACCGAGGTTTGATCTTTTTGGTCTAAGGAATGACTTGTGGGTAGTTTAAGGAGTTGCACAGTATAACAGGAAACTGTGTTGGCAAATATTGTCAAAAGGAGTTTCTGAATTTGGAAGGTGTGGTGCTCTGGATCTGGTATTCAGAGATGCTGGGTAACCCCAGCTGTCGTTAGTTTTCATGGTTGTTAATTCAGCACTTTGAAATAAGGGACCTGGCAATGCAAAAGTAACCAAAATCTTGGAGTTTGGAAAGTGTTGGTCTTTTTAAAAATTTTACTTCTTTGACTTTACTGTTACAATTATGGCTACTTCATTAATTAATTTTCATAATACCATTTGATAAAGGAAAGATATATATCTATAAGCTTGGGTGGGTTTTTTTTGTATTTTTACATGGTTTCCTTATTTAGTTCAACTTGTACTTTAACATAATTTAATTTAGCAGAAGCTGTTTTAATTCTGATGGAACCTTAATTTAAAGCTGTAGATACTGTAATTACATTTAATTATAATAAGCATGGGTTTAAAAAAACCTAATTAGTCAGGTTTGGGTTTAAAAAAAACCACATCAGCTTATGGTGGGTCTAAAGTCTAATATTCTACTGTGTTAGATCCTGTTTATTTCTACTAGTAGATCTTGGCTAGGAAAATTAATTCAAACCAAGATTCAGATTTGGCATTTTTCTGTATCTAGTAGAACCTATAACATCCAGATATTGAAGAGTGAATGCCTTAGGCATGCTTCCATTTCTGATTTGGATTCACAAAGGTTGAAGAAAATATTTAAGCAAAATATAATTTTACTTCTCTGCATTACAAAAATCAGATAGGGAAGCTGAAATGGAGAAAGCCAAAGGTCCTCTTTCCTGGTGGAAAACAAAGTAGCTTCATTGTAGGGTATATGTGGAGTGCTAGGAGAAGAATAATTTGGGTGTACTGAGTCTAGTAGCCTGCAGTGTCTTGTCTCCACTGTCAGCAGAAGATTGCATTGTGTTCAAAATTTCTAAGACAATAATTATGCTTTATTTGTCAAGTCAGACAGAGACTGACTCATTTGACTTAACAAAATTTAGGGTGTGATCGATCTCATTGTAGTGTAGATCAGCAAAAATAGGTCAGATGAATCACCTTTAAATGCTTGTTTTTCTTCTTAACTTAAAAAAACCCCAAAACAACGCAAATTAACTAGTTCAGATATAGACATCCATACTCCAGGGGATTAAATAAAATGAAATCTACCCAAAGCATTCAGTTTGGTCCCACCTGGATAAAATAGGCTGTAGTATTTTTTGTCTGGTTCAGTCTTGGTCTTTACAGGTCATGTAGCTTAGACTCTGGTCTGTACTGAAAAGTTAATTGCCATCCTTACAATCTTAAGATTTTGGGGTATATTTCTGCTGAGTGCATACCTACAGGTGAGCAGTGTGTTTGTAGCTGGACTCACATGTTGGCATAGACCTACCTAGGGTACTTAGTTCAGTAGGAAGAAACACTCTCTCCCTCCAGATTTTGTTTCCCTTCTGACCACCACTGGCCAGTGGGTCAGCTTTCTCAAAGATTTTGTCTGCAGCCAGCAAAAGCAGAAAGTGTCTGTTAGAGACTATGACCAAGGAAAGGAATATATGGGATATTGAGGTGTCTCCAAGATAAAACATCCCAAGAGAAGGATGTTTGATCTGGGAAGTTTTAGCTTTACTTTTACGTAGTAAAGTAACTCTGGAAAGATTAATGTCAAACTGGAGGGATGGCAAAATGGGGACCCACTAATTGTCACTTCTGTTCGACAAATGCCACATCTGTTGCCATGTCAATCATATATGGAGATTTTTCTGTAGGTTAAGTGGCTCCACATTATTAATGTGTGTGCATCTGAAAAAAAGCCAAATACTGAGAACATCCATAAAGTTCAGGTGCACATGTTTTATTAGGAACGGAAAAGGTGTAGGAGTCTGAGTGTGCTGAAGAGATTATTTTCTTAGGCTTTGTGTTTTGCTGGTTCATTCCTTTTGATTTTGAATACCCTTTTTATTTCTTCCCTTGAATTTCAGACCAATTCTTTCACTTAAATTTGTTATCTTGCACTGTCTCAGGGAAAAGAGTTTAAACTGCTCCTACAGTTTTCTAGCTTAGTCCTCTTTATAACTTCCTTTTCAGAGTTTAACTCAGGATTTGCCAATAATTGACCATGAGTTCAATTTTTTTGATCAAACCCCTTTTTGTAGTCTCTTTTTGCAGTTTCCTGAGCTTGCTATTGTTGCCTTGATTATGTATTATGTAAGGAATTGAATTTCTTGGGATTAAGCTGATTCTTGATTTCATCAATAGTAAATGTCCATCAAGTTAGATTTATTTTTAAACTCAATCTGACTAGTACTTGTCTTTAACAAGAGATTAAATGTATACAGTCTCTGAGGCTATGAATGTGCTTTTAATTTGCTTCCAAACTTGCTACTAAGTTACTTCAGGTTTTTCAGTGAGCTACCGCTTCCAATGATCTGGCAGAGGAGATGGATTTTGCTTCTTAGAATTACTATAATTACCCTGTAGCCATTTCTTATGTCTTCTGTAGCTTTGTACCAAAAAAAAGCAATTGGATTCCCCTTTAGTTCTCCTCCAATGTCTGCTGCTCTTCTGTGTTTCTTCTTGACTGCACATCTTGGATCCATGTAGCCTTCCTGCCATCAAACATTGTTCCAGTAGAGCATCTTTTAGTTCTCTGGTTCTTCCTGTTAATCTTCAGGTTTGTAGGTGAGGGAGAGGAATTATTAAATTATTTATATTGGCATTTATAACTCTTATCTCTCTCCCACTATAATTTGGGATATAACTGAAGTAGACAACATGTTTTAAAAGGGGATGAAGTTAAAAGCAAGGTTCCATGACCTAACTGGGTTATGTATATTTTGGAATTGACTAAGGGGAAGTAATAGTTTTCTAAGAGTTGTAATTCTTTCAGGGATGGGAAAGAGTCATTTTATGACAAATGCTATTATACTTCAAAGGTAGAGGGAAGAAGTGAAAGTGAAGCCACTGCTTGTGCTAAAAATTGAAAGTCACCCTATCAGTGCTCTTTACTTTCAGAGTAAAATTGACAAATCTGAAATATCTAGTTCAAATGTTTGCCATCAACTAGCAGTTATTTGTTTCTAAAGATGGTAGAAGCAGTTTTCATTCTTTCTGCCTTCTCAGTGATTGATCTGTTTCTTTCTGGTTTTCTTTCAGAGAACTTAATTGCATGATGTTTTTTCAAAAACAAGCACATCAAATGTCACAACATTAGCATAATCATAAAAATGTCAAGCATTCAGTGCATTTGCAGTATGCCAGAGCTTACTATTTTTTTCATGCCATTAATGTGAGTCTCTGGAACATGCCTTTGAATGGGCATCTCTTAAAAAGGTGACTAGTGGTTGCTACAGATTATTCCCATTAGGGAGATGAATATTTTTTCCCTAAATAGAATAAAATTATTCCTTAAAAGCAGTAGGTCCTAAAGGAATAGACAGATATAAAAGGTCAGCTAAGAAAAGGAAAGGTTACTGATAGAATCACAGAATCATAGAACAGTTTGGGTGGGAAGGGATGTTAAAGAAAATCTAGTTCCACCCTCCCTACCATGGGCAGGGACGTATTCCACTACCCCAGGTTGCTCAAAGCCCATCCAGCCTGGCCTGATGCTGGGTTTGTGTTCTGTGCAGATTTTTGCTGTGTCTGGCTGGCTGTATTGCTCTCCACCTGCAGGAACCTGGGAGCCTGGTTCACAGATCCTGTCATAATCTGGATACTACCATTTGTGTCATGGGTAGTAGTGTTTTTTAAAGAAAGGTATTTGACCAATGCTGTATATTTAAGATGATTAGATAAGTCATAAAGCACCTGGTACATACTAATAAATGTACTTTTAAAATTGCGTCTCAACTTGCACAGACTTTGCTGTACTGCTTGTACTAATTGCAATAGCATTATTTTGGTCAGTAATTTAATGGAAGGATTTGGGACTGTGAATCTCAATCGTAAGGATGGAAATGTGGGAAATGGGAGTTTCAGATACACTTTGTAAAGCAACTATTACAATTTTCTGTGCAGAGTCCCTTCATATTTCTTGGCTGTTACAGAGGGAAATAACCACAAAATACAATTAAATACTTTAAAATTTGGACATAGGAACCCAATTTATTGTCAGTGCAGTAATTTGCTTCCCAACATCCTCTTCTGGATGGTGTCCAGAGCTCTTCACTTGATTTGTGAAAGCTGCCTTCCTTAAGCTCTTGACTGCACTTGGTGAGGCTGTTATCTTAAAAGAGTCCTTGGCATTGTTTTTCCCATGCATGGAGAGCCATGGACACAGTCTGCAGTGTTCTGGTATGATCACAGGGGAGGAAAGCAAGCATGCTGTGAGCAGGGGGTCTCCTCCTCCTGACAGCTCTGAACCTCCTAATAGGTTTTTCTGAGGAGTACCCTGTGGTGTCACAGGATCTCTCTGTCTTACTGACTTTGTTCAGATGGGCAGATGTCTGCCTTTTGCACATTGCACTTGTGAAAAATACAGTGGAATATAAATAGGTCACACAGTTGGCAAAATGTGCCAAACTGTTAACTTTCTGCCTCTAAATATGTTTATGGAGAGCAAAGCCCTTGTAAACCCCTCAGTTTAGCTGAGGACAGAGTAATTACAGGTAGCTTTTCCTAATGTCTTCTTCCTTAAAGGAATACAAATTAAGTCTCCCTGCTTGGTTCACCCTTCTGCTCTATGATATATCTGAAACAGTGCCAAGCTGGTGCTGGTGTGGTGGCACCAGCTCCTGCTCCCTGGGTATGGGCTGCAACAAATGGGTCACATCAGCAGAAGCTGCCAAAGGGCCCTCAGGGGATAAAAACCACTGGGTAATAACTGCCAAGGAATGGCTGGATCTGCACCCTCTGACTGCTCTTCTGACCTGTTCTGTTCTGAGAGAGTATTTTTATGCTGCTTTCTCCCTTTCTCCTCTTTTTTTATTCCCCCCTACAGTTACCTTTCTGAACCTCAGGGCACGTTTGATGTTCATTGACAGAGGCCATCTGAAGCTGCGTGTCCCTCTCCAGGAGCAGGCAGGAGATAACAGTGGCTTCAGTCTGCAAACTGACTGAGTGAAGGGGAGGGATGTGCCCACGCCCACACAGACCTGCCGCGGTGAAGAAGACATTTTGCTCATTCCTTCTCCTTCATTTCTCCTCACATTCTTCTCTGGCCTAGGAAGTTTGACTTCCTCTCCTGCAGTGTTTGAACACCTGTATCCTTTCTAGTCTGCTGGGTATCACTTCTTATTCCCTGAACTGATGATGGGATTCTATCAGAGATGTCAGAGGACATGGATCTGGCTGTGGTAAACAGTGATAATAAAACAGTTGCAAGTCAGATTTTGTAATCCATCTGCTGGATGTCCAGATCCCAAGGATGGATTCAAATACACATGTGAATATTTCAGAAAACTTTCCACATAACTTTATTATAGAAATAACTTCCTTCAAAATCCTGAGCACTGAAACGTTTGCAGTTGCCTGTGTAATATGTACTTTTCTGATCATTAAATTCTGCTCTGTGCTAGTTTTCAACATGTAAGAACAGGTCCTGCCTTTACCTTGGGGATGTGATGAGCTAGCAGCAGAGAAGCAATGCTTGCCTGCAGAGCAGCAAGAGCAGTGGAAATAATCAGGATCTGGGTATTGAAAAGCAGAAAATAATGTATATTTATGTAACAAACATAGGCAGCTTTCTAAATTATTTTCAGGTGTCTTTTTAAATCTGTCTGTAAAGATGAAAACAATGTCAGATTTTTCCAAAGTCAATTTTAAAAATGACTTTTGAAAATGAGTTTTGAAGGCAGCTTCCAGGTAATGTACATTTTCCATTCAGCAGCTCATGTGAAGCTGTGCAAGGTTCCTATCCTGCTCCTTCTCAAGGCAATTTAAGATTTGACATTGATGCCATGAAGACAGTAGCAAAATATTTCAGGTGTACTCTCAGAGCTCAGGATCCATCCCTGTGACATGGAACTGTGTACAGCAGGGGAGCATGGAGGGGTTTTAGGACAACAGTCTCTGCACTGCCAGGAGCACTTTCTGGCCTGATGTGGAGATGCCCCACGGGAATTGCTGCCTCTGAAGTCGGTAGAAGGTGTTAGGGTGTACAGTGTGTAACGAGGGGACGGCCACAGCTCCTCTGCTCTGCAGGCTGAGGCAGGGCAGCTCACAAATCACTCTTATTCTTTCTCTCTTCTGGATGAGCATTGCAAAGGGAGTGTGTCTTGTTGCACTGCCAGCACAATAGTCACATTCTCCACCTGAATTTGTACATATGCACTTAAACATCCCAAATCTGCTCCCTGATCCGTTATCCAAAATGGAGTTTTCACATTAAGTCTGCAGCTGGTTCATACTGCCTTCTTCCCCCAGGAGACCACTGGATTTCATTCCTTAGCTAACAC
The DNA here is from genome assembly GCA_013397915.1 of Daphoenositta chrysoptera. Lineage (NCBI taxonomy): Eukaryota > Metazoa > Chordata > Aves > Passeriformes > Daphoenositta > Daphoenositta chrysoptera. Next base: position 464,782 of record VZRO01000695.1, on the reverse strand, counting down.
TGTCTACTTTCAGAAAGTACACACGTCTTTGCATTATGGCCTCATATAAAGTTGGTAACTTTTGCATGTCAGGAATGAAAAATATATGTATAAACAAAATGGGAAGCATAGTAAGGTGTCAAGGAAAGGGAAACAAAAGAGTGTGATCCAGAATGTTACATCTCTTTGTGGGTGACTTGACTGAGATACAGATTGAAGGGACAGATGTTTTTACTATTACTCCTCAGAACCAAAAGAGAAGAAATTGCTTTGCTGGAGGCCACTTCTTCCTGACTGAATTCATACGTAGGTGATTTGTTTCAGTGCACAGGGGCATATCCTGCAGTGTTAAAATCAATGACAATGTTGCTGCTGAAAATAGAAAAGGCATTTTATCTCTGTTTCTGATAACTGATGTCACAAGATCTTGGAGGGGGTTTTACTGCTTTTAAAAACAATCTCAACTTGTGTTTTATTTCTGGTGCCTAATGCCTCCATTGTAAGTGGCATTTCACTTGCTGTTACCCAGGATGCTGTCCCTTGTGAACTCAGGGAGAAGGCTACACACTGGAAAGGCATATGAAACCAGCACTTAGAGAAACAAGCAATTAAGACATCTACATAGAGGGGGACATATCAAAAATAACAATTTAACAAAGTAGGTGTCTGAGAACAAGAAACAGGAACTGGGGAGGTGAGGTTTCAGGTGAACTCCTTGCACAGAACAGTCATGGTTATACTGGATCCTCAACTTGTTGCACTCTCAGCTACTCTTTCCTCCCTGGAGTCTTTCCAGGGCAGATGGTGCAGCTGAGCCTGCATGGCCTGAGGCAGAGTGTTGGAGCAGCAGCATGTTGTTAGCTGGCTTAGCAAAAATTGTCTTTTTTTTCTTTCTCAGTCCATGTAGTGTAAGCTGAGGCCTCACTCTGGACTTACTGTTTTCCTGTGGTTGAATCCATAGAAAATTGGACAGTAATAACGGCAGCAGATTGTATATTTTCTTGTCTTTGGATGGTTTGACAGCAGGTCAGTGATAGCAGTGGTTTTCAGAGCAATAAGGATTACCTGTCTATTTCCCTTTTCCCACTTACTCTGCACCCCAAGCCGAATTATGTTTTTTTGAACAGCTGGGATTTCTTGCGTAAGTTAACTTGCTAGAGCCTGTGCAAACCTGGTTGTTCCAGTGGGTTCTGGTTGTTCCAGTGGAGCACTGTCAAGTCTATGCACAGCCACAGTTTTCTAGTTTCTTTCCAAATATCTGATTCCAAGCAGGCTGAAGCTGTATCTCTGGGAGGCTGGTATGCCCCTGGTAATATTTCTGCACACCCTCATCTAATGGATCATTCTGAAGACCAACAGCAACAGCTCTCATTCAATAGGGGGTGGTTTCAGATTCCTGAAGTGAGGAGGAGTGTTCTGAAAATTTTATCCAGAACCTGGATTTTTCTCTGTATTTTATTTTTTTCATAGTTCTGTTGTGTTTATATGTTGCTCTGAAACCTTCACATCTTCTCTTTGAGTTGTTTTCAATTTAGATATTCAGTAGAGGGGCTAATTTTAGCTATGTAGTTATGTTTTCTTTTCTCTTTAGAACCTACTAAATAGAAAGCACTTTTCTACAGGATATTGTTCTGGTTTGGATTCTACCTTTTTTTCTTCTTTAAGAGTGTTAAAACCATGTCACTTAATTTGAACAGTAGCAAACCTCAGCCCCAAACAGAGAAATATGCAGTCTTTCTCAAGACATGTTGAGACATCCCCCTGCAGCTGTAATGGGTTATCAGCACAACATCTCCACCTTTTCACCAGATGCAACCTCTTAGAGGCAACTTTGTCTTCAGACTTCAGTTGTATATCATCTGATCTCAACTAGTGTCAAAAGACCCAGGAGCTCTGCCTGTCTGCTGGGAACATTGGTCCACTCACCACAACTATGTACGAGATGTGAAATCTTTCCTTCCCTTGCATTCTCTTTCTCTCTTAAAAAAAAAAAAAGCTGTCAGTATTTCAGAAAGTGTGAGCAGCAGATCTTTGTGTACTTTAATCCATAAATAAACATTTCTTCTTTTGAACTTCATTAAAATTGGATGTGTTTTCACTGTAAAACACTTCAGCATCCGTATCATTTAGACATATATGGTGATGAATATTGCAATTAAGTTTTGTCTGTAGGAATAATTGTTGTCTAGAAATACTCAATTTATGTTAAAAAAGTAAATACGAATCAGACTTCAAGATATACTCTTATAAAAGTAACTTTAGAACAAGATATTAAGCTCTGCTCCCACTGTTTTAACAGGCTGGGCAAAATGCATCTTTGTTTTTATGACCAAGCTTGCAGGGAAGTTGTGGAGTTTGGTTTGACTTCTGAACAATTAAATCTGACTTTCTTCTGGTAAGACTTGTTGATGTATCACATTCAAATCTCCAGCTTTGCCTTCTCTGCATTTGACCTGAAGAAAGGAATTCCTGCTTTAAAATGCTCATCAATCAGTGCTGCGTAGTTAAGCTGATAACAAAGCTAAGGCTAAGCCAGTGTTAATTTAGCCAACTGTTACATTACTGACAATATTTGTCAGCAAACGATTTTAATTAGACCAGCATAATGAGATAAGTAGGCTAAAACTAAGCAAATGACTAAAACTAAAGAGGGATTCTGATGACAAACAAGTCCTGATGAGAGTAGGAATGATTTTTTTTTTTGCCACCAGTGTCTGAGTAGCACGTGGGAATGGAGAGACAGGACTAATCACATGAGAAATCACTTAGAAATGATGCTGGTGTGCTGGAACGCTCAGCTGGTGTCAGCAAGGCTTGCAGAGTTTGAGCAAGTGCTGTGTAAACTTCCTGTTCAGCCTTGCATGTCGGTGATGCTCTCCCCTGGCACCAGCGGGCTCATTTGTGTGCCTGCCTTACGTGCCTTGCATGGAACAGGACAGGGAAGGCTTGGGAAGGTTAAAGTGGAGAGGCAGCAGGCACTTGTGCTGCCAGGAAATACAGTGGGAGGGCATGTGGAATAGGAGCTACTGAAGTTTGTGGCTGCAATTAAGCACAAGTAGGGAAAAACTTGGAAGAGTTGGCAGGGAAAACACAGTATTTGTTTTAAGAAAGAAGTAAGAATGGAGAGGCATTGTTTGGTGTTTGAACAGGGAAATGTTTGGGGTGCATAACCTGCTGCTCTATTTGTCTCTTTCTCTCCCTACATAGCTTCTTTGTTCTGATTTCTGCTGGAGTATTCTGGCCCCTGTGTTATTTCCCCCTGCCTGCCTATGTTCTTCCTGAGACCTGCTGGCAGAGGGAGGTTTTCACAGCCTGAAGTGTTGATTCTGGGAAGTGTGAAGGAAACAGAACCGTGCTGGATGATGTGACTCACCTTGGAGAAGTTGGTGTTTTCCGGCGGAGGGAAAGTGTAAAGTTTCAGCTTTGCTAGTGCAGATGTTTTAATGGCTATTGCTGCAGTAAGAGAAACCCTGGTCTGCATGTCTTGCTCAGTCCTGAACAGGAGAATAACAAGTTACATACTAACATAGATGTTTAATGATTTATGATTAAAAAAAAGAAATTAGATGGTGAGCAAAATACTAGGTTAATTGACTATGGAGTCCTAAGTTGCCCAAAATGTAGCATTCCAGCCAAATATGGCTGAAATATCAGCTGTCATATGATGAATATTTTAAAGAAGATTCTATTATACACCCAGGGGTTCATTCGTTTCAGTAATGAGGACAGTTACCTCTGGGGAAAGGAAGCTGTATTATGCTTGCCACTTAACCAGGGGCTGGTTTGACAGGCATCAGCTCAGAATATATGTGTATATAGAGGGAATCACAGCAGCTTGTCTCAAGCTTACTGAGGAGGAAACGTTGTGCTGTACAATACTTTGGGTTTCTATCTATGGATTTGTGGATGGGACTGAGTGGGATTCAGACTATTTTTATTCCTGAGTCTGATTGTTGAGGTGGAATCCATCACCTACTAAATATTAAATCAGCAGGTTTTTTAAAGAGCAACACTGTCTCTGCTGACTTGAATATCCTTATGTGGCCCAGAGGAAAAGAGAAACAAAGACAAGATGAGAAAACTATCGTCTTTGGCATTCTTCTTAATATTAATGATTTCTCTAAAGTTTTCAAACTGTTGAAGGCAGAAAGTGAGATAGTAGAACTTTCACATGGGTAGGAAATGACCCAGGTGAAAAAAAAAAAACATACATTATAAAAACCACGGTGAAACTTCTGGAGTTGAATTATTAGTCGGAAGGGATGGAGAAAATGCATCAACAGATTATTTTTTAAACAAGTTCTGTTTAATTGTTTCCAAACAAACATGGCTGGGAATTACTAGGAATGTGTCAATTCAAAATTACTTGAACAATTTCATGCAGATGCAATTTATGTTAGATTTTACTCTGAGTGTGGTTTCTGAAACCTAGTGTTTGCAAATGCTGAAGTTTTGAGATAACTACCCAACTTACATGCTATTGTTCATCTTACCAGGCTGACTGGAACTGTAAATAGTTCCTTCATGTTTTTCTTTTTAAAGTTGCACTTCATAGGCAACATCCAAAGACACCAATCTGTGAGGTTTCTGAACGAGTAGTTCTAATATACCCGTGGTTTCCTATATGAACACTCATCATGCACCACTGCCCATCTCTGCCACTCTTAAAGGATGCTTTGAGCCCTTTAAGGATTCTTTAGGATTTTAAAAATTCCTTTTCTGATAATGAGCAGGTAGGTGAAATAAAAAAGGCATGACAAATGATGGCACAATTTTTTTTGGTTTTACATTTTGCAAAATAGTCACATTCCAGTTCCAGATATCAAAATGAATAATTCCTACACCTGTCTTCTAAACTCAGTGAAAATTCTTAAAAAGTTTCTGGTTGGTGACTGCTAAGACAGAAGCTCACTTCCTATGTCACATTTTTAAGGCCTCAGATAACATACTAAAATGTCCTTGGATGCCCTGATATTTAAACAGCACATCCCATGCCATCTTATGGTAGGAGAATTCCAGTTCTTTGCTTAATTTCAAATAATTCTTCATGTTTAGCAAGATGAATTATCTAGGTTTCAGAATACAAGTGATTCATTCTGATGCTCTTTGTTAGATAAACTGACCCTTCAATGCAAAAAAGGGACAAAATGAAAGTACTCATTAAGTTGACGCCTTTACATATTTCACATGCATTTTTTAAGATCATGTTACATATTAATCAGTTTGTCTTAGTCACAGAGTTGTTGCCATGAATGCTCTGTACATATGTGGATATCTGAGATGCTTTGTAGGAGCGGGGAGGTAAGGAAAAAAAGGAAAAATCTAATAAGAAAGTGGGGAGGGAATAAGTGAGATTAGGAGTTAGAAGAGACTCAGAGCTATATAGCTCCCATTCTATACATCCTAATCTTTAAAGATTGAAGGGTTTCCTTTCCCAGTGTAACTTGATGTGCACTGGGAGTTTTGATCAAATGTTGATGTTATTTAAAACCAACAGCTATTATTTTTCATCTTGGGATAAGGGTTGAATAATCTTAAATTGTCCAGGGACCAGAAACTTCTTTGTCATCCTATCAGCTCATTCATTACCTGCAGTTGTTTTAATAGTGTGTGAAAAAGAGAATATTTGAATAAAACCATGCTTTCTGTTTTGAAGAAAAGTTGTGTTTCAGGAGTTTGTTTTAGATTTGTGCCCTGCTTGATGTGATGTCCTGTTATGTAACAACATAACAACTTGTAAGGTTTGGGAAAAATAAATGGGTTTCTTTGGGTTTTTTTTTGCATTCAATATTATATGGACTTATATTTTTTTCAGACTGTGAACCAAAATAGATGAATATTTTCAACAACATGTAGCTCAGAATTTTTCTTTCCACAGTGATAGCAGTGAATTGTGAGTAAGAGTTTGCAGTGATAGTCAAATATCTGCACAAAGGAAATAATTTCATCCCAGAAAGCTGTAAAAATTTTGCAGAGTGGTGGTCATTTTCAGCAAAGTCTAAATCCAATGGAGCTAGAAATTGGTGCTAACACTCAAAATCCTAGCCCAAAGAACTCTCCCTTAATTTCTTATTTCCTCCCTAATTCCTATGCAAGATTTCTTAGCCCTTTGTCATGTCTTAGATTTGGTTTGATATAAAGTGGTAAGGGAGTCAATTTACTTGGCATAGAGCAGTAAGGCACAAGTTCTACAGCTTCCACAAGGCCTGAAGGTCACCTGCTGTCTCCAGCTATGGCTCAGAAATGTCACAGCTGCCTGCAGTGTGAGGCAGAAATGTGGAACTTATCCCAGGAGGCTGGTCCTGGCCCTGCTGCTGGTTCTGCCATTGCAGCAGCTCCTGCGTGTGCACTTTGTGTGGGCAGACCGGGGCAGGCTGCCTCACTCGGAGTGAGTGCTTTGGACTTGTGGTGCCATGGGTGAGAATGGGTCACCATTAATTATCCCATTTCTAGGACAAAGCAAGCCAGTGGCTGGAACGTGCTGCTGCAAGTCAGGATGAAGATTTCTCAGTGGGAGATTTGGGGAAGTGAGCTGTTGATGTGGCAGTCTGCTCTGTAGTAAGCTGTGGAGGTCAAAAGAAAGGTGCATAGGCATAAACTCATATTTTTTTTCCTCCCAAAGTCCTCAGCATATCCTGGCACTGCCAGGGACTTGTTTAGGAATGATATGACTGACATGTTGTCTGCCTGAGGTTTGTAGAAGGCTTATTTAATTGCTATGTGTACCTACCCCCCATTTTGCTCCTAACTCTCTGCTAATTTTTCTTTCCAAGTCACTGTTATAACCAGTGATTTTAGCCAGAAGCAGCTAAAATGACAGAAATCTGTAAAAGAGGTTCATGGTTGGAAGTAGAGCACTACATGCTGAGTGTTGCCTGCCAGCGTTTTACTTGGATTTTAAGTGAGGGGGAAGGAAAGTAAGAGTTCTCTTCTTCATTTTTTAATTAATGCAGACACCATTTTCATTCTGAAGTGTCACACACTGAAAATCAAAGGAGCCTTGTATAAATAATAAGAAAAAAAAGGTTCTCCCGATTAGTAATGGAAAACATTTTCAAACAAGATGTACAGAATTACGATAGGGCTGGCACTTCCTCAAGGTGAAAGTCTCTCAAAATCATAACATAAATTATTGATTTGTCCAAGTCTCTTCTCCATAGGAGATTTACAATCTCATTTTCATAGTTGTCTTAAGAAGGGAAGAGAAAGAGATTCTTATCTAGGTCAGAATGAAAGCATCCTCTTTTTACAAAATAATAATAAATCCCTATTTTAGCTAAAGTGAATAGCTATGCTATGAAATTATAGGGCTTTCTGTTCATGTCAGGAAAAACACCATTTAAGAAAATATATTTACAGCTGTGCGAGTGTAATCAGAGCGACACTATATGACATCTCAGATACAAGGAAGGATTGTTGTGAATAGTAAGCCAGATATATAAGGAAGCGGTCTGGCCTTTAAATTTGGCTGATAAGAACTGTCTTAATGAAAAGAGACCTCCCCAAATAAAGAGCAAAAGTTGGAAAGTATGAAGACTCTGGCAAATTAGAAGGGAGCAAGATATGAATCAGTCTCTTTTTTGCTGCCACCTTAGTTCAAATACAGCTGTATGGGTCCAGCAAATAAAGACCAGGAAAATCAAATGAAAGGCTAAGTAAGGTAATGTGGCATGTAAGTGAAGGTGACCATTTCTTGAAGAGCTGAGACTGGCAGCAGCTCTCCAGATCTATGAAGAAGGAATTTGACTGCTGAGGAACCAAAGAAAGTGAAACCCAAGAAGAAAGTAGTCATCTATTAATCACCCCAGGCAGGAGAAGGGGGTACCATAACACACAGCAGGAGACACAAGGTGATGAGCAGAAATGCACTGAGCAAGCAGGAGGGGTGTTTGGGCAATGTTGTCTCACCTTCTGTGGTGAGAAGCAACAGGCTTCAGATGTTTCAATCTCATTATACACACGGGATTGCAATAAGCATGATGGAGAGGGTTAAAATTTATTATTAAAACCAAGAAAGGACTAGTGGAGCAAAATACTCCAAGGATTAGTGTTGTATGTCAGAGGAAAAGAAGTCTTCAAATGACAGACAGTTTGAAGCAAGTGATCTTAATTGTTTGCTGATCAGGGTCTTAAAAGTGAAAAACAAGACATAGAATTTAGTGCTCATGTACTGTGGTAGCCACAAAACCCCCAGAGCATAGTCTCTAAAGACTATTTTTAATAAAGAAAACTACATTGTGTTATCCTGGACTTTAGTGTGAGAAATGTGTTAAAAATACTGTAATAGAAAAGTGAATCCTATTTTGGTTTTAGTCTGATCATTTGGTCCCTGCTCTTGGTACTCTCTTGCTGTTCAAGAATTCCTCCCCAGATGGTTACTTTTCTGGCAGAGCAACTCAAATCAGTTGTAGGTGCAATAGACAGAATTAGTAAGTACTTTTGTCTGCCACATACAGCTATCAAGGGAACAGATGTATTGCAGAGGGCAGTATTAGATTGTCTTATACAACTCTTGTCAGGCATCTGAAATAGTCTCAATTTCTTTGTCATTCTTTGAAGAAGATAATGGCCCCTAAATACGGATATTTAAATAAATGTTTGCAGATCTGTCTTTAATACTTGGCTTTTTCCCCGATTTCTGGTTTCAAGATTGGCACTGTTTGGTCAAGCCATTGTGGATATGTTTGTAGTATGCAATGTAGTCTGAGGCTGAAAATGGAGTTCTGGAGTGTAAGGCAAGGGTAACTGTACAGGCACATTTTCTTCCATGCAATGTTGTAATAAGAAGCAGGTAATTGCTACAGGTGATAACAACTAAGAGAATACTCACTTGAAAATTGCAGATTAAATGCTAAGATGAAATCTGTGTCAAACAACAGTTCAGGAACCAGCTGGACCTGTGTGGGCTGTAAGTCCAAATATTTCCCTTTTGGACTTGCTGTTTCTCACAGTTCTGCAATACCTACTGTCTTGCATGGCATTGAATATACATTGAAGTTACCCTAGAAAGTATTTTGCCAGCATACATATTTCTGAGTGACCTTTCCATCAGACATGTGCAGATTGAATTTTTATTCAAGAGCTGCGAGTGCCCCTTTGAGTGCAATCATGTTCTTCACATCCAGCTGTGCTGTAATTCCATCACAACTCCTGCAACTGCTGTTTGGGCTGCCAGTGAAGCTTCACCAGGATTGTTGCTGGGGATGTAAAGGAATGTTCACATTGTGCTTCAGATTTGTCTCAAAAGAACATCCAGCTTGCAAGTGACTAAGAAAAATAGCCTGTGCCAGTAAAATAAATAGATTTCCTTCAGGTATACTGGAAATGAGTCCAACTGATGAGGAAGGAGGAAGTGTTTTTACCAGACCATTTTTTCTGACCGTGACTAGACATTGTCCCTTCCCAAACACTGTCTTTTTCCTCTGTGGAAGAAAAATGTTCTTCTTCATGATTGGAAGGTTTTGTACATACCAAGTGGCAGTTTTGCCAGAGGACTGGCAATTGTCATATAAAAAGTAGTTCAAACTAGGAATCCCCTGGGCAGGTGGGTTTGTCTAATGTGGAGATCTTTCCTTTTCTTCTCATTCTAAGGGTACCCCTGGGGCTCTTGCTTAGCTTGATTCTGGTCTTGTTTGTGTTGGTGTAAATCAGGAGTAACTCTGCTCCTGTCAGCGCTGTTCAGGTAAATGAGATCAGGCTCCAGCACGTGGTATTCATTCACTCTGTTCTGTTAGAGGAGCTACAAATTGGTGTTCATCTAGTTATGATTTGCATGGATCCTCTGTTTTGTAGTTTTGCCATACATTATTTCATCAGATGTCCTTCCATTTTCTCCTCCTTATAACTATTTCTTACTTAAACTGAAGCAGCTTTCATTGAAGATCCTGTAAAGCTTTTTACAGACTTCAGTTACCTAAGTTTCGTAACATTCCTGTAACATCAGTTAATCAGTAGGGTTGTACAACTGCTGCATCCCATCAAATGTAGCTCCCAGACCAAAAGAAAAAAAACAAACCCAAACAAACCAACGAAAATGCATGTTAAGACAAGATTAAGTATGCAGTATTAATTTCAAATGCCTTCAGAATTCAGGGCAGGATGTGTTATCTAGTTTACAGGAAACTTGTGAGAGAAAAGAAAAGCAAAAGACCAAGCAAATATGTTTCCTTCATATAGAACATACAGAAGAAATTTCAGACAGAAAGCAGACTTTGTGGACAGATTGGAGTAATATTCAAAACTCATTCTGTTTAGTTACAGTCCGTTTGTGGCATTTCTGCCTTTTACAGTTCTCCCTAAGGGTTTTTCTAAGATATTTAGGAATCTATGAGGAAATCACAAGGCTTAGCTTGCTAATTAGTGTTGTGAAGCTGTGTTTAAAACACTGCAATTCAGTTGCAAAGTGTATAACACCTCTGAAAATCCTCCTTTCTCCTCTCCCACCTTTCCTCCTGCTGAGCAGTGACTCTTAGTGTGCCGTACACTCTGGGCACAATTTATGGACTGCTGTGAGGGGCTTATTATTTATGAAAATACCTGTGCCTTCCATAAGACATTTCCCCCTTTAGGGCAGAGGCTCTTGTTTGTAGCATGGGAGTCCCTAGGTATAAGTGCAGGTAAATTTGTCCAGGGATTCTGGCCCAGCAAAGACATCATGACATGACAACGAGACAGTGCCCAAATGCATTGAAATGAAAGAACTCAATGTTCAGTTACAGAAATCGAGCTTTTGGGCAAGTAGGTCTTGATGAAATCTATTTTATTTTTCTGACTGGAAACAGATGCAGTTTGCTGTTAACTAAATTTTATGTAGCAAAAGTTAAAAGGGAAACATTTCCAGGAATCTCTTATTGCAAGTCAATATATACCATTAATATGTTCCCTACTGCAGCAACAAGGAGACCTTGGGACCAGGCTCTTACTGATTGATTCTCGTGAGCTCAGCTGGTGGTCCTTGGGCCTTATTAAATTCTCCTTGTCTTGTTTTTGCACACTTATTCCCTTGAGCTGCAGCTTAACTGTGTAAGTTCTCTCACAACTTGTCGATGCTTAATAAAATTTGTTGAGCCTTAAGGTTCAAGCTTGGCTCATCCCTATGATTAAGTCTTTGCAGCTTTCAGCACAGTCAGTTACGTTGCACTTAGCTTGATTTGCTTTGCTTAAGGCTTTCTGAACAATTGGTTTGCTCGGTGCTGTTGCTAACCCCAGTTCCAGCCCTGTGATGACCTTTCTCCAGCCCTGATTATTTATGCGTATCCTGCAGTTCACTGGGGAAGTGTGTGTTGGCTTCCAAAGATTGCTGTCTATTATATATAACCTAAAAATACAACTGTGAACACGTGTAGGAGCTAGGAGCAGGATTTTTTTTTTCCTGGAGTTTATTAAGATACTATTGTATTTATTTCAAAACCTACAAGATGGTTTTTAGAGGTTTATTGTTCAAAAATTGCTCTAATTATAACAACAGACAGACTGATAGGTGCAAAGTAGAACTGGTTACATTCATGGGCTTTATAAAGCAGTTTAAATGATTGCATTTATATATTGCTATCTTCACTGGAAACCAGGGGTTGTAAGAGGAACTCAGAGGTTGCCTGAGCTTTAGTAGCTACCTAAAAATGCTGTAGAGTGGTAGAAAAAATGAGTAAAGATATGGGTTTTGAAAATGTCCAGCTACCCAGAAACAGGTAGGATGAAGTGTCCTAATTTTATGTGTTCATTAAGAAGGAAAAAAAAAAGGCCGAGCAAAAAAAAATCTGTTTGACTACTAAATATACCTCTCTGCTCCATCTCTCCATCTTTCATTTGTTTAGCCAGATTTCCTAAGATTAGGCTTGGGTCTTCATCCTCTGTGTGTGTGTGTGTGTGTGTGTGTGTGTGATCACAAGATGACCCCACTCATGGAGTGAGCAAAATCAGAAGAGAAAACTGCTGAATGTCTCCATCATGCAGAAAGCTTCATCTGCAACTCAGGCCTACCCTAACACCCAGTAGCATTCACAACTGTGGTGCTCTAAAACACCAGGCTGCAGTGATCTGGGCTCTCACAGAGATTTTATTAACTCTGGCTAATAAAAAGACAATTCCACAAATTCGGTGTTGAGTAATCAGCTATACATAATTGTAAAAGCCAGTAACGTTTGATTCTGTGTTGATTAGGGGAGCATACAATATGGGGAGGTGAGAAAGCCCTCCTGTGCCTGTGTGAGTCCTGCTGCAGTTTGCAGAAGGGAGAGCTTTCTTCATTCTGCTGCAGGACAATGTGCACCATGGCTATTTGGTGTTGCTGTGCACCAGAGCTGGGGCTGCCAGGGGTCAGGCTCAAAGGAAGGATGGCTTGGAAATACAAATATATCTCATTACTCTTACTCCCTCATGGATTCTTGCCTGGTCCTGTGAATTCCTGCAGTTTGCACTTACCTAACCCTGGATATTCAGTGCTGTTAAGAAGTTTCCGTTACCATAAGCTTTAAATTTTATTCACCACACCCATTCCCATGAGCATCCCAGCACCTGGTCTGACACACCATCCAAACAGACAAAGCAAAATAGTGCAGAAAGTGGTAGCAGGAATTATGGGCATGAGAGATACATGTGAAACCCATAAAAATGGCAGGTGGATGTTCTCCCAGGCTGGCTGTGGGTGAAGTAGTAGCAGAGTGGAAAACCAACTGAAATTAGAGTATAATGCCAGTTGCACAGGAAGGATGGAGAGAGGTGAGGGGGAGTTCAGAGGGCAGTCAGGCAATGTGAAGGAAAGAACAACTTCCAGCTGTAGAAAATTGCAGGGAGGAGACCAAAAGGAAGCAATTCTCACAGACAGTAAACACTTCTGCCATTATAGTAACTCAAATTAATAAATATTTATATTATTAAGCTGTCCAAAGGATTTGGATCTCACTGGACTGATCTCTGAGTAAATGCGAAATCTGTCTCATTGGGGCTTCCTAGAGAGATCCAGTGAGTTTGTTGAACAAAGCTTACGACAATGGTCAGGATGAAAGAATTCAGGTCTCCTGGGCAAACTGCTGTGCTGGCTCTGTTCCCCCTGTGCATAGCAGACTCTTCTGTGCTCTACAGAAACTCCAAAAATGTTTAATGCTCTTCAGACACTGCAGCAGAGTGGATGTATAGAAGGGCTCTGGCCCAGCTGATCCTCTGAAAGTGTTGCTGCATTCTGCTGCTGCTGCACTCAGTCTCCTGAAGGCAGCTCTCTCTTGTGCTTTCATTTGGCCTGCTAGAGGGACTACAGACCATCTCCAGCTTTTGGAGATGGTGGTACCCATGAGATGAGTTGGGGTGGAAGAGATAGTTGGAATAAGCCTCCAGAGGTTACATTGTCCAACCCAAAGTATGAATAACTTCAGATTTAAACCAGGTTAATCAGGACCTTGTCCAGTCATGTTTCCAAAATCTCCCAAGACAAGACTCCACCATGTCCCTGGACAACCTCTTTCAGTGCTTAATCACTCGCAGTCTTCATTTTTATCCTATTATGTCCAATTAGGTGTTGTCTTGCTGCAACTTGTTGTGACTGTTGCTTCTTGCTGAGCACCCCAGAGAAGAGTTTGGCTCCACCCTTATGCAAACTCCTTTTTCAATAGCAGGAGGCTTCAATTAAATTCCCCTATACTCTCCTCTTCTCCAGGCTGAGCAAACATGTTCCACCAGCTTCTCCTTGGATTTAATCCTCTCCATTCCTCAGCTAAATGACCATTCTCTGGACTCTTTCCAGTTTGAAAATACGTGTCTTATATCCCAAGCTGGACCTAGCTGCAGCCTCACAAGAGCAGAGTAGGAGCAGTGTTCCCCTTGTCTTTTTGGCTGTGCTGTCTGTGAAGGCACCACTGTATTCTGCACCCCTTCCCAGGCCCCCCTTGCAGTGCTATAAACCAGGCAGTCTGTCCCCAGGTTGTGCTGCCACAAGGGACATTTCCATCCCCAGGGCAGGACTTGGTGTTTATCTTTGCTGAACATAATGTGTTTCCTCTCTGTCCAGCCCTCTGGCTTTTTGCAGCCCCTCTGCATGGCAATGCAGCTCCTCTGCATAGAAACTTTTCCCCATAGCTTGGCATCAGCCATCAGCCTTTTTATTTGCCCTATCCTGCTCACTGATGAAGACAGTGAATTATGTCATCCTCGATATTGGCTTCTTGGGTACACCACCACTAACTAGCCCTTGGACTTTGAACTTTTGACTACTCCCCTTTGAGTGTAGGCAGGTTTTCATCTGCTGTGTTGTTCATCACCCATTTGCCAGTGTGTCATGCCAATCATTTGGAGAAGCCCTATAACCAGCTAGAAGAAATGAGGGGTGCAGCTGAAAATACTTTAGTCAAAGTTTTCAATTCATGGAAAAATCCCTGGGGAGTCGATTATAGATCAGAATAGCAGTATCCCACAAAACTTTTTCTATTAGGTTATAATGTTAATCATCATCATCATCACAATCATCACCATCATCTTAGAATTTAAAAATTGCATTAAAAAAAGATGCATATCATTAGTGCTTGAATGAATAAGAACCTTTTCCAATTGTATATTTCTGTCTTTCAGTTGATAGAATGCTTCAAAATAACTAGAGGTCAGTATAAATTTAACAAGAAATTCTCTAGACTTTATCATTAGCAGTAACTTCCTTTTTGTATATATTTTTTTCTAAATGTAGGAAAATTAGCACAGCACAAATTCAGCTTTTATTGCTTTGCCATTCACCCACTGAAATCTAAAGCAACCAAAAATCTGTTGCCTTTCTGCAGCCCCTGGGGTGCACTGGGCATCAAGCAGTTCATACTCTGAAATTCTATCAAATTCAGTTCATTTAAAATTCAGAACAGTGTCTTCCCTTTTGGCAGAAGGAGCAGTTGAATACAGTGATCAGTGTGTAATTTAGTTCCTTTCTACCTGTGCAAAATGAATGTTTCATAACCACAACAGAGGCTGAGGACTTGGAGAGCCCTTGTCCCAGTGCAGCACAGGAGAAGGAAATACATCCTGGTTCTATCCACTATGAAATATACCTCAGACTTCCATTTCCAGCATTTGTCTCTCCTGTGCATGTGGAAATAATCGAGATAAGATTGATACTTATTTATGGAGATGTAATGTCCTCTGTTTGTGTAGCTGCAAGAATGCTGAGTTTATCAAAACCAAAAGATGTAAATATTAAATCATAGATAAATACTAGATTGTCTTTAAAAAAATTTGCATTAGGTATTCTTGGTTGAGTCTTTTTATATATAAATAAGATAAATTGATGAGCTTCAGCAGACACATAACAGAGAAATTTTGAACAAAAAAACTTCTGCAAGGGCTCAAGGAAAATAAATTTACATGAGCAGCTAAAGGTTTGAGGAATGGGCTGCTGGGATGCAGTGCAGAAATGATTCTCAGTAACAGCTTGGGTTATGAATCAATGGTTTTTACCACAACTGACATGATCTTATGGTCCTAAATAGCTTGTCTAATCTGTAGGTTTTCACTACCTTCACAGAAAATGTTGGAGAAAGAAGACTACATGTGATAGGATTTTCAGTTAGCAGCAAGTAAAGCAGACCCATAAATTTTATCTTGAACCAAGCTCTGTTTTCAAGTACACTTCACAGGCTGCAAATTATGTTCTCATCTTTTTACTGTTCATTAACCCAAATATGTGAAATCGTTCTCTATATCTGGTCTCTCACCTCTCACCACACACCCCCTTTCCTTTTTCCCTCTCTCCTGCCCTGAATTCCTGTGTAAATAGTGCAAGTTCATCCATCACCAGGTAATCAGCAGACTGTCATGACCTACTGGCTGCAAAATTTGGGAGTACTTATAATTTCATTTGTAATACAGAAAGACATATTTGCGAAACTGCTGGACAGAGACATAGAAAGAGATGTGTGTATTTCACAGAATAATTAGTTCTTGTTTTTTACAAGATTTTACATTAATTTTTTCTTAATCATGTGTACTGTTTCTTTTCTGTGTTGTTGTTCACATTTGGCCTGCTTTCAAGTGAAGCTTATAAACGGGGGCTATTTCTGTAAATGAAATCTAGAAAACATATACAAATACATTCAGGAAACAAAAATAATCTTGATACTTTTAATCTCATGAAAGTTAACACAAGTAGGCCTTGATTCATAGAGATTTCAAATGTGAGGGATTTATTTAATCTAGTTTTCAAGGCAAGTTTTGATAGCTTTAAATAATAAACATTTTGTTTAAGAAAAATCTCAAGAAAGCCCTCTGTCCATTTGAACGTATGTTAACATTCCTGTGCTTGAGACCTCCCTGAACTGTCTTATTCTGTGACTTTTATGCTGTTGACTTTGCCTTTTTTGCTGGTAATGTCAAGCTTACTTGTCCAATCTAAGCTGTGTGACTGAAGCACTCAGCATTATCCATTGTTTGAACAAGGTCTTGTTGTGTGCTCTGGCTGATTGATAGCTTATTCTCAATAAACAAAGACTTGCACTCAAGGTCTTTGAAACCTTTCTTGCTCAACTAGTCAACTTATATTCACAGAAGGCCCAATGTTTCTCTCCTATATTCATTTATTTAAATAGATAGCTTTTTTTTTCTCAGACTCACTATCTTAAAAAGGAAGAGAGAGCAGTCAGGAGGAAGTATTATTTTTCTAGTCCTACTTATCTTTCTGTTTAAGATATAGTAGTTTTCTGGGTGCATCTTTAATCTGAAGTCACAGCACAAGATATTTCTAATGAGCTCCATTTATTCTGAAATGGGATAAAGTGAAATCCTAGTAATGCTAGAAGAGGAGCAACACTGAAACCCATTGTTTCCCTGTGAAAAGAGAGGGAACCCAGAGTTATGCTGTGAATAACTTTAAAGGTTGATGCTCAGCTCAGAGCTTCATTTGGGAAGAGCATCAGTTGTCAATATAAACCCTTTGCAGGGTTTATATTGATTTAGTCAATAGTTCTTTGTATAGTTTTCCTCCCTCACTGACAGAATTGATTAACATAAGCAGTTTAAAAAAATATCCTCATACTGCAGTGTCACAATGACAGTTCAGTCTGCCCTGCTGTCTTTAAAAAAGACCTATGGAATCAATTTTTTTTCCAGACTTACCATTCTGTATCTCTATTATGAGAAAGATAATTGCTAAGTAATACCTTCCACTGTCTACTCCAATGGAAAGATGCAATCTGGAGGTGCAGATCTGCTTTCATTTTACCGTGAGGGGGAAAGAGAAACCTCCTGCAGGTTGCTGACATTTTGCAGAGGTAATGACTCCACTGTGCTGTGCAGACACAAAATAACACAACTGTCTGTCTTCTGCATTCACCATCCCCTTCTACCTACTCCTACGCAAGGAAAAGTCTCATATAAAGGTGAGATCAGCAAAGTTCCTCCAAATAAAATTAATGATGTCTCTGTAAAGGGGAACATTTTATAGCATATACTATATATGCAACTGACAAGTTGCATGGCAATTCTACAGTAAGAGTCAACCATATTAAAAAAATAAGTATGAATCCTAATGTATTTGAATAAGGTTCTCCACCCATCCCCTCTTAGTCTGTTTACTGGAATTGGATTGGGTTAGTGATGGAGCAAAAATATTTTACAGAACTTTTTTTTTCTCTCTATTCTCTCTGGTCATAACAATTGTTTTAATATTTATAATAATTTCAAGGTCAATGCACACCAGTATTGCTATGTACATAAAAATATATGTGAAAGATGTGAAAGTTCCTCATACTCTGCATTCTTATGCTGCATAGCGGAAGATAATTCTAATGCTTACATTGGTTAAATAATTCATCCTTTTGAAATATGAAATTATATATATAAACATCACTTTGTCATTTTTTTTGGTTCTGTATACCATTAATATTTGGAGGAAAATATTTATCTTGAAAAGTTAATTGAAACAGCAGATCAGAATCTTCTACTTGCAATGGCAGATCAGATGTAGAGGCAGTGAGTTGAGTTCAATTCAAAACAGGTGTTAACATGAGGGAAGAGTCAAACTCCATTTTTCTTGTATGAAAAGAGTGACTAATACACGAGAGGCTAATTGAGTAGGAGCATTTAGTCATGGCTTCCTGTAAATGTGCCACTCTGTGAAACACGTAATTACACACCAATAGTTCTAGGTAACTGGGCCTGGAAAACAGGGCACTAATAGGAACAGAACCCCAACTTTGTAATTCTAAGAAATGCAGAGCAATTTGTATGTAATCAGTCATTTTACACACACACACACACACACACACTCAGTCTGTTAAGCCTTAATTTGATTGGAAAAAAGGGGTTCTGGCTGACTGGTGTGGCTCCATTCCTACCGCCTGTAAATCTGGAGATGGCATTAACTCCTCCATCCCTGCCAAGGGGGTTCTTAAGATTTTCACATGGGTCTGTCTGTCTTTCTGGATTCTTATGTCCATTTCCAGTGGATTTTCACCTCGGTAATTCTCCTCATCGGGTAAATAGGCAGTTCCATTGCTGTGGCTGGTACCTCAGGTTCTACCCCCTTTTTTGCAGCTTATTTATCAATATTTGAACAATGCACACTATCACCCTCTGACCCTCATTCTATCTGTTTTTTTCCCTGTCAGAGACTGCTCTTTTTGAATAATCATTTTGATGGAATAATCACTTTGTGTCTAGAGACAGACCCTGATAAACTCATTTCCATTTAGACTTTGCATCCTATGGTTCCTTATACCACCCAGCATCCTGCCTTCCACAGCCACATTAACCAATGTAAGTAACACCTGCTGCATCTGAACTAATTTTTTTCCAAAAAAAGGTGAAGCAATAATGTGTCTTGAATTATTTTTTGAAGTGCATGGACATCGCTACACATGTACACATATATTGCTAACTGTGTGGAAAACAAAATTTTCAGAAGGTAGTCAGGCATGTGAAAGTTTTATCTTGTAGTCTTGAGTAGCCTTCAAAGTTTACTTTTGTGGTGAAAGTCCCAATGTGCCAAGTTAGTGGCAGTTTTGGTCATAAGCTTTATCCAGAGGGTTTTAATATCTTCTAGATATAAGTTACCTTGAAAATAGCATTTCATTTTTTAGCTATATTCAGTATTATGTGGGATGCTAGTGTAGAATCTGGCAAACAAATCTGAGATAATGCAGCATTTCTTGTTAAACATTGCAAGATGTAGTGCCAGTTTTTTAGATTCTGTGAACATTTCTGATGCTGCAGGACAATACTGATGTTTGAGCTTGGCAACAACCTGCAGTTGATTGCGACTAACAACGCTTATGTTGAAGATGATGTTAAACGACACTGATGAACTCATGACATACTAATTCAGTGCTAGTATATAAGTCAGTACTGATTAATCCTAATTCAATGCTATAGGTCCTCTGTCCTAAGGAGAATGCACTAGGGCTAAAAATGATACTGTCTGCTTTGTTTCTTTTTGTTACCAGAAACTTCACTGGGACCAGCTTCATCTGGCTGGTCTTTGGGTGGAAGTTATTGAGAGTGGGAGAACTCAGGTAAGCTGGAACTGGCCACTGACTGGGAAATATGGGTTGATTTGTATCATATTTTAGGGGCTATAAATGAAAGTGATTAAGAACCAACTTTCATAGCAATTCCTTCCTAGTTATATGATTTCAGCTACAAGCAGTGAAGTTAATTAAGAGAGGTATCAATTTGCAGGATTTTTAACTTTAAGGGTTAAAGAATCTGAACAGGTGTGAAAGATTAGATGTAGCTGAGAATAGTAAGCCGGTGGAAGAAAATCCCTTGAGCAAAGACTGAATGTAATAAACATCAGTGTAAGAAAAGAGAAGAAATCGCCTTGCCCAGGAGAAAAGTTTTAGAATAAGTGTTTGGTTTTTTTTTTTTTTCCAGTAGAATCTATTTGTTTCATAATTAGCAGTTCTTGTGTGATTATCTGAGGAGGGTGTTTGTGCTTTATGATTAACTGAGTACCTGTATATCATATGACTAACTGAAGTGTCCTCAGCTCTGTTTAGTGTCACAAAAGGTTAAGAACCAGTCTTTTTGATGTACAGTAAATGCTAATTGGCATCATGTTCTACTGGAAAAGCTCATCCTCAGTCTAAACGGAAAACTGCATTTTTGTAATCAGCAACTGTGGCTGTCCTTGCTTGGCAAGTCATAGCCTTGTCCATGCAACCTTCTCTCTGTCATATAAATTAATTGTTGGGGATTTTTTGTGGGGGTAGTGGTGGTGTTTTTTTTTTTTTTTTTTTTTTACCCCAGGAGATATTAAAATGGCGCAGAATAAAAGGGGATATGAATTCAGATGAATAATTATTTAACATGAGGAAAAACTCCATCTTTCTAAATGGAAGGGGAGAGCACTTAATGTGTAATCATGAACTTTCTGTTCTGCTCTGTTTCTGTTCTGTTCATGTTTCATTCCTGTAGATTTGATGAGAAAAGAGCAACGGGATGTAAAAAAACCCAATTTTTTTTTCAAATTGATAAGAATTTTGTTTACACTGACAAGCTTTTTCAAATCTCAATTGAATGGTCTTCTTTGACCTCGCAAAGCCCTTGATATGTGCACACACAAATAACTTCAGCAACTGGTGCCAGAGTGACCAGGTCCAGCCCAGGTGTGAGTACATAGTTTTGCAAGTAAGCACATAGAATTACAATCATATCTCTCAAAATTAATTGCCTCATAGAAAATAAACACTCCCAGTTACATGATCTCCCCTATTGCCAGAACAATACAAATCACAAAGATCTGTGATAAGACCCTGCTTTTAATGAAAGAAGATTGTATTTCTCCTCAAATCCCTCTAAGTCTTTGACTTGATTTGAGAGGAGCAGCTAAATTAAATTGAGTTTGAGAAGTATGAAGATTAAAAAGTCTCCTAAGACCTCTGTTAGGATCAGGGCTTGAAAAGCTTTGAGGATGAGAAAATCTTCACCCAGGCAATGTGGGCTGGAGCTGCTCAATCTTGCTCATACTGTGAGAGATGCTGAACACCCTCTAATGCTCTGCACTTGAGGGCTTCTGAGGCTGAGCATCCTCCAGAGTTTCACTTGAGGAAGAGCCAAACTTGGGCACTGCATCAAGGCTGTGTGCTCCTGCCCTGCTAAAGGGATGTTATTCTTACTGCATTTCATTATTAATGTCAGCTGTACTCCTCTGAACAAGCACCTGTTGTTACCCCAGACAGGTAAGGCATGGGAAATGTTCCATTAATGCAGTGGTACAATGAAGAACTGTGATCCATACCAAAGTATTGTGAAAGAATGCTCGATCATTTCAACTACACCAAGGGGCCAGCACTTACTGTGGGTTTGTACACTTCATACTGGTTGCCTTTTGCAAACTTTCAAAACTGGTTAGACATCTTTTTCAGCTCTATGAAAAACAAGACAGCTCTAAAAATCTAAAGGCCGTGTCCTGGACTGAGCTGTGAGGGCAGGCAGTGCACACACCCCAGGTCCTGCTCCACAGCACAGAGAGCACCCTGCTCCTCTTGTGCCCACCCACCTGCTGTGTTTCTTCCCGACTGCTTCTGCCTTCACCATCCAGATGGGTGAAAAGGCCTTCCAGGATTCCCAATACTCTTGCTGTGGCAGTCAGTGAGGTGAGAAGACTTTTAGCTTCCCTTCTGCCTGTGACTGAGCAGCCCCAGAGAGAAGTTAACCTGGTCTACTGAAAGGAGTTCCTGCCCACAGCAGGGAGCTGGAACTGGATGATCTTTATGGCCCCTTCCAACCCAAACCATTCTATGATTCTGTGGAGGAAAACAGTGAATGTGGCCTGTTCTCTGTGGGAATAGGTCTGTCATGGTGTGTGGAGGAGAGCTGAGGGGTGGGGAACTTCCATGCAAAGAGTCTGTCCTCATTTAGCACAAAAAAGAGAAGCCCTATGAAAAATTCAGAGCAAAAGGAGCAAAATGACCTGCTCTTTGCCTGCATGCCTTCTCGTGGGGTGCTACAGTTACTGAAAGTTTTTATCAGATCCCTGGTAAGCAGGATATAGCAAAAATTACCTTTCTAAATCCACATTTATTGATTGGTATTGTTATGGGCTATGACTCTGGCCTTTGAGAGAATGTCCACCTGCTAATAATGTGATTCAAATAAGGGCATTGATGTGGAATTCTGAAGTGATTTTAAAGTACTGTGCAGAGGGCCTGAATTTCAAACACAGAAGTAGGTAGCTGCTGTGCTTGCTAAAATGAATAAGTGTGCTGTCTGGCAGGTATTACCTTGCTTTGAGAGTTATTGTCAGAGATTAATTTCTAGTTGTAATCTAGATATCATAGATTAATTTACAACTTCACAATCGCTAAATGCACATATCGGTGTACAGGCATATTCAAGCCTAACTTCCGAACTTGGCATAATTTAAAAAATAAATTATGAAGTCAACATATTAAGGGTATGGAATGAAAGTAAAGAAAAGGCTTTGCCTGTTGGAGATGTTACAGCCAGCTCCTCCTTAAAAATAATATGTGTATATAACTATATTATCAGACTCCTGTTTCGAATGTGCTTTCTAGTGATTCCTTTGTGCCTTTTTGTTTGCTACTTGGAAATGTTGTGAGCCTTTTTATGGGGCAACATTGTTTTCCCTGCGGGTGCCTGAGAGATATGCAATGTTTCTTGCTGCTGTAGTTCTGTGGCTGTCAGCAGGCAGCTGGCCAGAGAACCTTTATTTAGCAAATGTGAACAACTGGAGAATTTTTGTTTGCAGGATTGACGCGACCTGTCTCAATTTACTGAGAGCAATAACAATGTTTCTCCCCCACTGAATAGATCTAGCCTGAAGCTCCCTGACATAAATAAATGACTAGATCAACCCCTTTTCCCTCCCTATCTTCTTCTAGCTACGAGTGTGCGGTATAGAGACATAAGTAATAGTAGCTGTAATCTTATATAGAAGTTGGAGAAGAGCAGGGGAGAAGAAAAACTCTTCTGGTAACTTTTGTAAAAGCTAGTAGTTAAAATGCAGTGAAAGATTACTCATTAGCTGGATATTACTATATTGTGTTGTTGTTTCTTGAAGGAAAGAATTAGCAATACAGCTGTTAATTTGTATTGAAGATGTTTGTCAGGTAAGACTGTAATTAAATATTGAATCTGAAAACAAGGTTGAGTGAAACTTTTCAGTGGGAGAATGGAAATTGGGAGTAAAATTCACTGGAAAGATCTTTCCAAAATGGCTGTAGTCAATTTTGGTTCAGCAAATTGACTAATGAATTTGTGACAATCTGGGAGCAGAAATAGGATTCTAGGTGGTGCAGATTCTAGCTAAGCTCAGACTGACAGCAGTTTTAGGAAGTCTTTATCCTGATCAGTTTAGGACATTTCTCCCTCTTCCACTTCATCTGTGAGGTTCAATACCAGTGCTGGGAAAAGAGCAACTGCATTTATTTATTTATATATTTAGCTTATTTATAATGAGTTTAGCATTTTGCTATTCATTTGGAAATTACCAGTTTCTCACTAGTTTACTTGCTGATGAATCTTACTTTCCTTCTTTATTAATTCTGATCTGCCATGGTTACCTGCACAACCTCTTTCTCTGCAAGGCAGTACCCATCAGATGTGAGATTTTTCTGGCTTTTTGGTTTAGAGGGGACCTATGAAAGTTTCATGTCTGTTTTGTGTACAGTTTCCTTTGACAGTTCTTCTGGTGTTCAAGTTAATTAAAGGAATTATGTTAAAAAAAAAAAGGTTTAAATTTGATTTGACTAAACACGTGAAATGACTGACTTTGCGGGTAGACATTAAAGTGGAAATCTCTGTAGATCTCCCTTTGCCTTGAAGTATTTAAGTATTTATAGTATCTTTGGAGAAATATCTGAAGCCTTTGTGGATCATAAAGAAGCCTGGTAGCAGGTGATTGACATGTTTCACTACAAGAGTGTGGGGCTAGGATTTGAACCCGAGGTTTCTGGGCTTTGGACTACTTGAATACCTGCACTGTATTAATAAAGCCTGTGCCTGTATTCTTTAGAGAATCACAGACTATCCCGACTTGGAAGGGCCCCATGAGGGTCATCATGGACAAGTCCTGACTCCACACAGGGCAAACTAAAAGTTAGACTGTCTAAGAAGGTTGCCCAAACACCTCTTGAACACCCACAGGCTTGGGTGCATGGCCACAAGCTGGGGAACTTTTCCCAGAGATGAGTATTGGTTGCCTCACTATTTCAATATCCAGTAGAGCTATTTTGACTGTTTATAGCTTAGCATGTCCTAGGTTAGGTAATTACAAACAGAACAGAATTAGTCTGGTGAACAGAATTAGTCACTTCTGAAGCTTTTGCCTAGCCATGAGACTATCTCAATTCCAGACATTAGAATGAAAATACAGATTTCAAGGGTCCCAGTCACTGCCTTGAGCAAGGTTATTGGTATTAATTCTTAATTGCTTATGTATGTGCATTACAAGAATGGATTATCATTAGAGATTTTTCATTTGTGATATTCATATACAGATTCTTGAAATTTTCTATTTGATAGACCTGATGAGGAGGAGGGGTAAAGCTTTTATGGTTTTCTTAATTTTACTATAAATAATTAATCTGTTTATGCTGAAGGTTCTAAACTGCATTTATTTTGGTTGCATTTTTAAGCTGCATCCAGTGTGAATGGGAACAAACTCCATTTCTATGTTGGTTTCTTTTTCTGTGATACTTTTGCTTCAAATGGTGTCCTCGTGATTTACAACTGTAAACATTCTCTTTCCCTAGCGAATGAATATGTCACATCCTGGTTATATATGTTCAACAACAGGCTTGCTAACATTTTCACTTCATACGAAGAGGGTTAATTATGAACTAGACTAAAGATCTCAAATACATCAGCAAGCTAAGTAGCTGGTGACTGCTGCAATCAGTTAACTGCAAGGAAATGAAACAGGACTTATTTACATTTAGAGTGATGCCTGAGTTCTTAATCACCTCAAAGCATTTAAAAATTAACTTTACTACCAACAGCTCAAGAGGCATAATGAACCCCAGGAGGGAGTTTTCTTCTCTTTCATTTTCATTGAAGCCATCTATTCATTTACATCAGACTACTCACACTCCAGTCTGTTTTCCTCTAAAACCTCCAAAGTTTCCTTATTTCATTTTCTTAAATAACTTGTGGTTCATTTGGTATGCTTCATCATAAATTAATATTAAAACTGTGCAAGAACTCCTGGCAACTACTGAAGAACAAGCAGCCACAAATCCTTTAAGGACAAATAGAAGCAAACAGCTTAGTATTTCTGTGTTTTGTTGTAGATGTAACTATGTATTTAAAAGGCAACAAAATACTTTAATTATCATCTTCATGCTCTCCCAAGCTTTTGCACCTGCACAAGCACATTTTATGATTTCACACACGGACAGAGCCCTGCTCCAGAGAAGGAGCTACGCTGTAATCAAATGAGCAGCTAACAGCCTGAGCAGTAATGACATTTGACAATTGGCAATTTAGAAGATGGAAGCAAAGATATTGAAACTAGTACAAATTCTCCAAGCTTCCCACCAAAACTTTGTTTTATCTTGACTCTTATTTGCCCTGAATCTCCTAATAGGAGCAATCCTTTCATAATAAACTCAGCCAACCCATTATTTCTATACACTTTTTTTTCCATTGCTACAAACATGAAGCACTAACACCTCCAAAAGTGGCCTATTCCCTTGGGAAAGGTCTCAGTTATGAGGGAAAAAAAATCTTTTCTTTGGAAGTTTCCCTTTAAGGTTTGAACTATTTTCCCGGGCTATTTACAGTTGAAGTGAAGGTGATATTTTGAGGGAAAACAGTAATGAAGAGTACAGCAATCCAGCAAAAGTTAATAGAGGTAAAACTTAAGAAGAAGCTTTTTTTAAAATTGTGATTAAATGCAGAAATTGAACCAAGGTGTTTATACATCTATTAAGATAAGTAGAAATGCTATCAGGCCAGATTATTATTATTTTTTCTTAATATAAGAGACAAAATAATAGTACCGTGGCAGTTCTAGTAAACAGTAGATACATAGTTACAGTAGATATGGATGTGATTTTTAAATATAGTTTTTTAAACTTTTTTCTTATGTCTGCTCTTCCAATGAAATTTTAGTCATAAATCTGATAAACTTATAAATGAATTGTTGTAACAGCTTTTGCTAATTGATTTTTTTTACAAAGCAATTACATATGCAATGAAAAATCTCAGGTCTCTAATTACTTGGGCTTCTTATGGGACAGTGCCATCAGACTGAACAGAAGGGTTATGGGTTCAGCTGCTGTGTGTGAGGCATCTGAGCCCTCCTGGCTGCCAGAGTCACCCTGCCCTGCCTCCTTCTCCCTCCCTCTGGCCACATTAACTCTGCACCCCTGACCTGCTGCAGCTGCTTGGTAAATTGGATGGAGGAGATGATCCTTTAGAGAAATAGGTGGTGTTAGCACTCGAGAAGCTCAGGGTAGTGTGAAGGTGGAAATAAGTTCCAAGGAAGAGAAAAAGAAGTGTCATGGTTTAGCCCAAGCTGGCAACAAAGCACAATGCAGATGCTCAATTTTCACCCCATGCCCCCATTGGCATGAGGAGGAGAATCAGGAAAAAAAAGATAAAACCTGTGGGTTTTGATGAGTAGTTTAATAATTGAAATAAAATGTAATGACAGCAACAGCAATAATGAAAAGCGAGACAAGATAGAGAAATAAAAGGAGTGGCAAGTGATGCACCTTACCACCCACTGACCAGAGCCCAGACTGTCCCTGAGCAGCAGTCAGCCCCTCCCCACCAACTCCCTCAATTTATATACTGAGCAATACAGTATATAAAAGGTACAGAATATACCTTTGGCCAGTTCAGATCAGCTGTCCTGGCCATGCTCCCTCCTGGCTTCTTGTTCCCCTCCTCACTGGCAGGGCATGGGAAACTCAAAGGTCCTTGATTTAGAATAAGCACTACGAGCAACAACTAAACCACTGCTTTGTTGTCAACATTTTTCTCATACCAAAACCAAACCCACAGCACGAGGAAGAAAATTAACTCTATCCCAGCTGGAACCAGGGCAAGAAGCAGGGTCTAATTTTTTTTAGATAACTGTGTCACCTCAGTGCTGTCAATCTGTAGCCTCAGAAGAGAAAAAAATAATGGGCTTGTTGCATTTAAGGGGAGTTAAATGGTTTCATTTGAGTAACCTAGGCACTCATGCTACAGCTGTAAGGAACAATTGTTTGTATTTGTGAAACAACTGCAGTTCAGTCTTGCAAATCCCTTTTCAGTCATGAGGGTGACAGTTCTGCTAACAAAATATCCTTATCTTTTTACTGAGGTGATAAATACTGTGACTGGGAGACAGATGGATTTTGCTGTGTGCTGTCCTGGGGAAAGATGTGACTGCTGATGGCTGTCACCTTGGGGAAGGCTGGTACAATATCTGATCACCTGCTGGTGAAGCTTGAGAGATTCTTTCCTTCCTTGGCCTAAAGTTGTGGAGCTGATATTGCGGTGTCACTGCAGGGGAATGGAATATGACACATGGCAAGGCTGGGGACCAGTATGGCTCCAGCAATCTGTTTTGGAAAAGAGTCAGAAGTTTTTTTATAACACTTTTAAACAGAAGGGTGCTGTTGTATATTTAATATTCAACACTTCAAATCTGCAAAATAATTCTCATATAACTTTCTCATGATCGATCCTGGTGCCTCTTGATGTTCTCTTTCAAACCTAACAGCTCATTTCCTCTTTCAATGCCAAACTGTACTGAACTGTAGGGTTTTCTGTAAATATCTTACTTTGGCTACAAAGAGCCAGAGTATGAAATTAATATAAATTAAAAAAATTGCTTACCATTTTCTTTCTTATTTGTTTTCCTATTCTATTTCTAACCTACCTCCTTTGAATTTCTTTTTCTTTTTAGTAGTTCCTCTGTTATGAGCCCTGCCCAATTTAAAAAAGTGTAAAAAAATATGCTGTTTTCTTATCCTACAGTTTCAATGTATTTTGATATAGATGGCTATGCAGCAAATCTGGCAGGTGTGAAAGACTGAGCAGAGCCCAATTCTGTATTTAACAATATTGTGAGTAGCCCACTTCCCGCTGTCTCTGTAGCAAGTGCTACTCACCACTGCTATTAGTTGCTGGATAAAAGTTCTGAGGAGAGTTTCACTCCTTTGGTATCTTCCAACTGTTTTCATAACTAAGTCTATTTATTTCCTCTCTAGAAACCATAGTTGTTTCTGGAGTTTACCTCTAATTTCTTCTATGAAACCAGCAATAGTTTCATCTTGATTTATATTTGCTGAGTGAGAGATTCAGATCTGTCTGTCAGTTCAGTCAAACGCTTTCAAGACATTTACTCTGTGAAAGGCTTTGATGGAAAAGAGTACATTTAAAAATGTTTTTTCACTATTATTTCATAGAGATTAATTTTCCTGGCTGGTATTACCTGTAGCCAATGTTGCCTGGATCCCTTTTGATTNAATATGATATATAAAATATAAACAAAACATTATACTCATGCAGAACGTGAAAAACATATACCATAAACGTTTCTTCATACACATGTCCTTTCATGTGGCATATAGATATTTGACTCTATCTAACAATGGAGATGGTCTGTATGACCACATTTGATGTGATATATGGTAGTAAGTCACTGGTAGTTATAAACGTTATGTAATACTTTTTAACTTTCTTAAGTCTGTGTTCTTAATCTGTCTTCATGGTTTCAGAATGTGGGACAGAATTTAAGGTAAATTTTTTCCTGGAAGAATAAATATCTCCATTGCCTAAGACAAAAGCAGCTAAGATTAATCTATGAGGGTTTTGCAGGAGTTTGGGATGCCAGAATACTACAAGCATTCATAAATAGGGAAATTTCACTCAGTCATTTCCNCTTTCAAGACATTTACTCTGTGAAAGGCTTTGATGGAAAAGAGTACATTTAAAAATGTTTTGTCACTATTATTTCATAGAGATTAATTTTCCTGGCTGGTATTACTTGTAGCCAATGCTGCCTGGATCCCTTTTGATTCAGTTTTAAATGCCTCCTTATATAAAGGTCTTCAGGACTCCTGCCAAGAAGTATACTACTATTTCCCTGTCCTTTATTTCAACCAAAGGCTCATAATATATTTTTATTGTTTTGATTTTTTGTGACATTGATTTTGAAGGATTCATAATACTATAAATAAAAAAAAAGAATAATATATAATATAATTATAAAAGAATTAATATGATATATAAAATATAAATAAAACATTATATTCATGCAGAACCTGAAAAACATATACCATAAATGTTTCTTCATACACACGTCCTTTCATGTGGCATATAGATATTTGACTCTATCTAACAGTGGAGATGGTCTGTATGACCATATTTGATGTGATATATGGTAGTAAGTCACTGGTAGTTATAAACGTTATGTAATACTTTTTAACTTTCTTAAGTCTGTGTTCTTAATCTGTCTTCATGGTTTCAGAATGTGGGACAGAATTTAAGGTAAATTTTTTCCTGGAAGAATAAATATCTCCATTGCCTAAGACAAAAGCAGCTAAGATTAATCTATGAGGGTTTTGCAGGAGTTTGGGATGCCAGAATACTACAAGCATTCATAAATAGGGAAATTTCACTCAGTCATTTCCTCCCAGTCTCTGACTTTTCTAAAAGTGATTTTATGTGGAGCATGTTTAGATACCACGGTTTTGTAGGAAATTAATTCAGGTAACAAATTACTGGGAAGGAATAATCAATTTACTAACAGAATTGTTCAGATCCAGGTACTCCTCAGGCACTGCCAGCATAAACAGAGCTGAAACTCTTAATTCCTGAGTGTTGCCTGCTATTGCAGATTTAGTGTCCTGCTTTACATAGTTTGCATGGAAGGAGCTAGAAAAAGGCTGCCTGGCAGCTGACTCCTTTGGGAATCCCTGCTAAAATGAAATGTATATTTCATTAGGCCATTCCAGGGAACAAAATTTTAAGTAAACATACATTTTAAATGAGTAAGCAATTGTCTACTGGGAAACTGTGTATGGAGCTTTATTTTTAGATATATGTACTCTTCTTTCAGATTGGGGAATTACACACATAATCCACAAATAGAGAACATGCTAGTTAATTCTTAATATCCCTCTAAACACAGCCTTGCAAGCTAAATTAGTAAACACTATAGCAATGATGTTCTCTGCATAAGGCTCAATTTCACTGCAGTCAACTCAAAGCTCTTCTGTCATAAGAGTGTTTTATTGATATATAAAATTTTCAATGGGTCTGGTTGGGTATTCCCAGAGAACACATTTTAACTGGAATTGCCCTGCAGTGACTTGAAGGTAACTGGATATTTAGAATAGTCTTGAACATTTTTACGTATTTGTCTGACACTTTTTCTGTAGTCATAATTCACCTTGTGTAGGTTGGTTTATCAGAGACTGGCCACAGCAAATTCTTAGTCTCTCATGACTTTAAACCTCTGTGGGGTACATATCCATACCCGAGATAGTTATCCAGGCTCTCCTTATTTTTGGTGAGAGAAATGGATACTTTTGTAGTGTATTCAGATAGTTTGTTTTAGGTCTCTGCTGAGGATGAGACCTCCAGTCCCTGGACTCTGTCCCCTGCATTGACTAGGCACAGAGCCAGGGATGGCTGCCTCACATCTGCATGCCTGTCTCTAGCTGAAGTCACAGAAACTACCAATGCTGACTAGCAAGACTCTTTTTGTTTGGCATCAGATCCTGTAGTTTCATCTTTAATATTAATGATTTGTTAGAATTCAGTTTGGTTTTATATGTTCATGTGGAAAAATTGGACCTGCGTGATAAAGGAGGAAAATTTGATGAATTATTCAGTGCTTTTCTCTTTCTTCACTTCTGTAGTTCAACAGAGCTATAAATAAAGGCATTTATCTATGTATGTATATATATATTTTTGCAAAAAGTCTTTAGGACAAGGCATAAACAGTGACTCTTTTTGCACTGTAGCTCAAGCTTGCTGCTATGATACCTTTTCTGAATGGATTGCATCAGTCTAAAGTAATAGATTGTCGATTATGCCAAAGAACAAAACAAAAATAAAATAAAAAACAATGTCTTCTGATCTGGACCCTTCATTATTCTAAATCCTCTTGTATTTTGCAGAAAACACTTAGATCTTACTGCTGTCTACCAAAAATAGCCACATTGAAATCAGCAGCACTCAAAGTCAAGTTAGAGCATCATTGCAAAGATTTTAAGGTACACAGTACTCATAGAATCACATAATCATAGAATGGCTTGTGTTGGAAGGGACCTTAGACATCATCCAAATTCAATCCTCCTGCTGTGGGCAGGGGCACCTTCCACTAGACCAGGCTGCTCAGAGCCCCATCCAGCCTGGCCTTGAACACTTCCAGGGATGGGTACATATAAAACTGATAAGCCAGTCACAGTAGACTGATTCTGTGTTAATAAGACTTAACAATTGTACCTCTTTTATACATATGTGAGCTCTTATTGACAATAAGAGGCATATGTGGTTTGAAATGTATTGATTCCCCTTTGTCCTTGCTCTGTGAGTAGGAAAACAGGCCACTTGGGAATTAGATGCAGCACGGTTTGACAGGGCTGCATTTGGTCCATCTTTCAAGCAGGAAGAGTGATTGTGAAGAGGTTCCTCTGCTGTGTGCCTTGTGCCTGTTGCATGACCACACCACTGCCTGCTCTGTAACAGGTCCTGTGCAATTTGATGAGGGATTGAAAGCAAAGCTGTGGAGCTACACACGGAAGAGATAAAGACTTCATGGTGCCTTGATCACACATTTTCTTCCTCTGTTCCATTTATTTTTTACATGGTTTGCATCAATACCCAAAATTGCATCAATATTCAAGAAAGGATTAACCCCAAATTCAGCAAGCCAGTATAAAACTGAAATATCCAATATAAACTAGATTTCATTTTTTTCTGTCCTGTGACAGGAGAAGGGAGTCCGTATTTAAAATGTGTGTAAATGGACCAAAGGACAGTCTATGCATCTAAAACTGGTTAAAACCCAGCCCTGGCTCAGTAAGATTGGATGATGGACTGTTCAGATTTGGGCATGCAAACATAGAAGCTGTGAAGGTAGAAGACTGATGGTACAGGACTGACTGAGCACAAGCAAGAGGAAAAACCTGCTTCTTGGACAGTTCCTATTTTCCTGATACTTGCTTTCTTTTTCCTTTTTTGTTTTTCTTTCCCTTTGCAATATGCCAGGTGCAGCTTAATGGGATACTCAGAGGGACAAAGGATGCAGGTCTTACAGCTCACTGGATTTAATAGTTTTCAGTTAAAAATGAAAGGAGATCACTATTGCTCATATATTGCAATTTGCTATTGCAACTCTTTTTCTGTTTATGGTTGTTGGCATATTTTTCCAAGCATTTGTGTAATAGCAAGATATGAAGGGTAGATATAGGTAAGCATTGGTACATTAATTCAGACCATTATGTATAGTGTAAAATTTGTATTGAAGTTGATGTATAAAATACACTTTCTGTATTCTAATCTGTTTAATTTTTTTCCTGATACAGAAACTACCTAGATTTAGCATTTTTACCAATAAAGAACCCGTGCAGGTCATGACATATTAGATCTCCTTCCTTTGTAATGTCTTTAATTTCTGAGTAACATGGCAGTAACATGAGATCACAAGAGCCTTTATAAAATGTTTGCGCTTTAGCAAACAAAAATAAAGATTATTAATTTTCTGATCGATGTTCTTAGGGGGTGGTTTTTTTGCATTGATATTGTATTACCAATGATAGATTACAAGGTACCTTAACAAAGGCGTGTCTGCTCACTTGCAGCTGATGGTGTCAAAAATCACTTTCAGTGGCAGTATTTAGAATTGTTAAATTGTACTGTTGTTCTATGCTGAAATCTTTGACTTACTTATGAGTAATTTGGTTCTACAGTACACAACATTAGTGCCCTGCAATAGGACCATGTAAGCAAGAGTTACATGATTATTCACGTACACCCAGAGACAGTGGTAATGTTGGGGAGTGGGAAGTCTGAGCCCTTGGATCCTGGAGGTTTCTCACTTCCTCATTTTCTGTGTCTCATTCTCTCTCTGCAGATCAAACATTCCCTGAAGTGTGGTAGAAAGCAGGAAGAATGACACTTGCTAATTTGAATTTCAGAAAGCACTTAAACTTCATTCTGATCTCCAGGTAAGTGTCTGTGAGCCACTTGGCTTTGACACTTGTTAAAACTTAATCACATATTTTTTTGGTGCCAAGCTACCTTATACAGACCAAAGAGAGAAGCATGCGTGAGCATGTGCTGGTGTTTGTGGGGGAGGGAATACTTCATTTGTTTGTACAGATGATGTGAAGTGAAAACAACATTACTCTTGAAAACATGAGATCAGTTTATGAAAAAGGAGGAGAGATTAAGTGAGAAACAGAAAACTTTAAACTACAGGTGATCTGATACAGTTGCTCTATGCAAGATCTCAAGGAGGAAACATCTGGGAACATGTAAATTACTAATTTAGATCAGGCTTTATTTTCATGTATTCATTCTCTTCCTCTTCCTCCAAACTGCTTTTAAAAAATACCCTCAGGCATGTCATGGGCTATATCAAAGTTTGTTCTTAAACTCTAGCTGTCAAAAATAAAGGAGAAGGAAAACAATTAACATATTCTAAATGTCAGTGCTAACTAGATAGGTTCTCTCTCTGAAGATCTGGATAGCTACGGAGAAGTTTGCAACATGTTATCTATACTGTGAAACTCAATATTAACCACCTAAAGGGTGTGTGTGTATATAGACCAGTGACTCAAAATGAAGACTTCTGCTTTAGATGCCTCATCATCATTGTTAGACTGAAGACTGCAAAATATTTTCTGTGCTTTCACATATATTCGGAAAATAATTATTTTCAGTCAGGACTGGGCTGCTTCTTTTGGGACTATTTGAGCCATTGGGTTTTGCCAGCCTGAATGCTTATGGGAGGTCTGTTGCATGATTTTACGCAAATATTGCATATACCTAAAGTCCTATGCTGAGATAACCACCCATGTTGGTGCTGATGCAAGACTGACTCACTGTCCACTTTAGATATCAGACTAAGATATGATTTGGTGCACCAAAAGTTAGGAGCCTGTGTTCCTCATAGAGTCACTGAAAAGGGGTGGGCACCTCTGAAGGACGACTCGTGCAAACAGTCAAGGAGGATGGTATGAGTACATCCCATTGCCACTGCTTGCAGATTGAATACGTTGGACAAACAGCATGTCAGTTTTGTGGTGTGTTTAGTAACAGCAAAGTCAGCTGGCCTATTTTATGCTTGTGTAAGAATGGCTTAATGAATGAAAGGGAAAACATTCCCAGGCTTCCTGGCAGGGGTACTACATGGGGTGTTTGGCACAGTTGCAGTCAGCACTGTGAATGTGGTTGGTGAAGTGGGTAAACAGACCATTAAATTCTGTGCCATCCAGGTACTGGGGATCTTGTGTGGCACTGAGGAACAGAGCAGAGACGTGTGATACCTTAAAGATATTTTCCATCAAATAAGTAGATGCAGCCGCCCTGCTGCATCCCGTGTACTTTCTGGAACAGGGTGGTATATGAGCATTTAACAGTTTTGAACTGTGTAAAATATTGTTAGCAGGCATAGTGATCTTGTCTAAGGTGTTCAAAAGCAAACCTAGGAGGGTAGAAATGAGGATAGTTTGCTCTCCATATTCTTGGTGGACAGGAAAGAAAAATGTGCTTAAGCTGTAGCAGAGAAGACTCCAGTGAGACCCAAGCCTTTCTGAGCAGCACTGAAAGAGGCTGCATACAGGCTGTGAAATTGTTGTCCTCAAGAATCTCTAACTTGGGAAAACACATCTGTTGTGTCTGCCATGTGGGGCTGAGCACTGCTGAGCGTGTGGGGAGGGCTGGCAGGGAGAGGGTGTTATCAACAGCTGAGGTTTGAGCTGCAGTGAACACCCAGGCCATACCCAGGAGATGCTTTGAGAAAAAGTGCAGCTTTGGCTGGGTTTTTAGAAGGCTGACACCAAGACTCCTCTGTTTCTATATCACTGGTCCCAGCCTTCCTGACGTGCAGCCTGGCTTTATTAGCAGGGAGGAGTGAGGCAGATTTTGTCAGCAGGGCAAATCAGGAGTTGTGCTCACTGCCAGATATTCAGAGAACCATCAGGAAGGGTTTGTTTACCAGAACACTTTTCTTCAGTTATTTCCCACCTTGGAATGGAGTGTGATGCTTTTCACATGTGTTGTAAGCACTATTTATAGCTGAGCAACAAGAACTGAGTTTGCAGCAGAACTCACACAGTCATTTGATTCAATGTGTGATTTCTCCCCAACCCCAGACATAATAAAACATAATCTGCAATATGCATTTTATCTATAAGCACTATTAATCACACTGATTAATTCTCATGATCTCTTAACCTATTAATAAGGTGAAGAAATATTGCTTGACAGATAATGGATAGAGGAAGAACGTTTCTGAATCACTGTTTTACTTACTGTGGACACATCACTTTGCCTCTTTGTCCTTGGTGAAATCTCCAGGGATTATTCCATCTTTCTGAAAAAGCTGAACACAGATAGATTCAGGTCAGGATATTCTGGAGATAAGAATGTGATCCATACTGTGCAATATTGCTGTCTTTTCATAGTGGTTCCTAATGTGCATTTTTAATATTTTTGAGAAGATATTTGTTACTATTTTTCAATCTATCAATGCATGCATAGCGTTTTCTGTTATTTATAAAAAGCACAGGCTTGTTCTTAATGTAAAAACTAGGCCTTAAGGAACTTATGGTGTAAATGTGTCTTGTCACTGGAGAAAGTCTGTGCTTGTGAACTGCAAGCTGGCAATGGATGGTGTAGAGCTACTTGGATGGAGCTTGGTAAGGATGTAATACTCCCCCTTTGATCTGCTGGATATGTGTCCAGTGTCCAAATAAATGAGAAGGCAGGCTCATTCCCTATCTCCATAGGTCAACTAGTCACATCACATTGTGATCCCTGGATCAAAACTGAGGCCAAGAAGGTAGGAAGACAGGTTGGACCCTCTTCTTCCTGTTCCCTGCTTACCCAGGTTTCTTTCCCCGCTGTGGCACACGGTGCCTGTACCCCCGTGGGCAGCAATGACTGTTTTGACAGGGCACGACGCAGGGACAACAGGAGGAGGAAGAGGAGGCCCAGAAACTTGCTTGCAGCATACCATGCAAGCACCGACTGCAGTTCTGCCCCAGTGGACCTCATTCTTGCTGACAAGCCCTTATTTGCACAGGATGTTGCAATAGTGGTTTACAAACAGGGTGATGGAGATAGTTGGTGTGATAGCTGGACCTCTAGGCCCAGTGCCTTGTGGCTCTGCTGAAGGCATCTTTGAGACCAGCTGCCCTGTCTGCCCACCCTCCCACGCCTTGCAGCAGCCCCTGAGGGGCACTGAGCCTCCCCAGCGAGGGGGGCTGCACCCCTGACTGTGTCTCGGGAGTGCCCTGCAGCAGCAAGGGCTGCTGGGCTGCTGTTCCAGGGGCTCGTACACAGGGCTGCCCCCACCTTCAGGCTTGCAGACCCTCGGGAGCTGAGCTGGCCGTGGTGGCATCTCCACAGTTTGCCTAATAAGGGGCCCTTGTGCTAATGAGCATCTCTGTGCCCTCCTATCCCTATTCCATGCACAGGCAGAGCCTCTATTTGCAAGTTCAGAGGATGTCAACCCTTGGGAAACCGTGGGGAGGGCTGACACCGTGGGGCCTGCACCTTGCTGTGACCCTGGTTTCTTCCTCTCTTTCCCAGCCATTTTCTGAGACCCTGTGTCTTGCATAGGGTTGCATGGTGGGCTCATAACATCTACACAGTGTGGAAAAATGGGAGGATGAGTAATGGATGACTTACTGCACATTACAGAACCGGCACACCAGGATTTTCTATGTGCTTACCCATAGGAGGTACAGCTATGGATGCTGGGAATGACTCAAACACCTTCAGTGTGCGGGCACACAGGGTATTCTGGATGCTCTCAGGAGCTTTCTCTCTGATGGGTGTAGACACAAGGACCCCCCAAAATGCAAGAGTTCTGTTTTTATCTCAGTGGCGGAATACAAAATTCAAATCAAATCCAACTCTGTCCTTAAGCTGCTTCCAGACAGCACACTAAACTTTATGGACTTGAACAGGACACAAGATATGGGACCAAGTCTGAGTTTTCCATATTGAAGCAGGATCTAGTCAGGAAAAAACCACAACACTGTAATAGGAAATGGGTACTTGACTAAGGGGGTGTGGTGTGTATTTGTGAAGGCGTCAGACTGTGTGCAGGCCATGTTTCAGCAGGAAGACTCCAGGTATGCATTTTCCACGTCAGCAGGCGTGGGCTTCCTAAATCCATCTGCCCCCCTGAGCAAAACCTGCACTCACAGCCTGAAGGTGCTCTGTACACACCTCGTGTATCACAGGATGTATACAGAGTTGGAGTGCAATGTTGTTCATGAATGGATAAAAACCAGACAAATTATGGAAAAGAAATTTTGAAAGGAAAGGGCCATTGCCTTTTGGAGGATGAGGAAGACAAACAACACAGGGAGAGTCCAACGATGTGACAGATCCAGAGGCAGCTCTAAAGCTCCAACACAATTATTCCTGGATCTTGTAATCTCAGCTACTTTGGCCCAATAACTAGGAACAGGGAATAATGATCAGAGCAGCAGTAGGTTGTAGTTTTGTATAGCTCACCATAAGTTTTCTCTTTTCTGTCCTGTGTAATTGTTTTTAAAAATAACTTNAGGGAGTCCGTATTTAAAATGTGTCCTGTGTAACTGTTTTTAAAAATAAAACCTCTCTCAAATATTATTTTTGATGACATTGATTTTTGAGATATCCTGCTGATGAAGTAAAGAAACTTTCTGAAATAATCTTTTCTCATTGTGAAATATTTTATGAGGAGTCCCTAGTAGCTCACTTTTATTAGAAGATATGTACATACATAGATTTGTTCTAAGCACAAGGATCCATACTGGCAAGTGTGATCTTGTGAACACTTTTTCTAGAATATATTTACCATTTTGAGTAAAGTTGTGTGAACGACTTGTGAGTTTTATGAGTGCACAGCAACAGGGACAGGTAAAACATTACCTCCTTTTAGCAGCAGCTGTTCTTTGGTATTCCCTGTCATTTTTTAAGACTAGGAAATGTGTTTTATGAAAGAGAAGGACTTCCAGGTGTAGTGAGGGTAAGCTCAGCACACTGCCTACTCACTGTTCTTGAACTTGGTCCTCCCCAGCTTTATGTGCAGAATTTCTCTTGGCCTCAGTGGTGCTTTTCTACCCAGATGGAGAGGTCTGTTTAACAGTGCACGTGTGCTGTTAAAGCACTGTAAAGAGCTGGAAATGGAAGACATCACAGGCTTAATTAAACATTCATATGCTATTTCTCATAGAAATATTAAGGTAAGAAATGACAAAGGCATGGAGGCTACAACAAGGTAGAGACTATTTGAATCTAGTTATGTCAGAGAGGATGGGGACCTCTTTCCCTCTTAATGGCCCAAGGTGTAATTTTCACTATTTCATCTGTCTGATAAATATAGAGGAGTGTCATCCAGACTGCTTAAAGGATTTGCCTCTGTATGGTATGCTGATACATATATCAAACCTTTCGGTTAGTTGATAATTGTGCTTGTATGATTTAAATATCGTCCACAGTATTACATAACTAATGAACTACTGAAAAGTTCAGAGTGGGAAAGAGTAATAAAAATCAATATTTCTGAAATAATGGACATGTCAGAGCTACAGGATAGAGAAATTGATTTTATTTTATATACTTTTTATTATGAAGAAACAGAAAACTGTTGAGCATGCAGTAACCTTAGAAGCCAATGCAATATGGACTACTCACAAAGGCATTCACTTTCTGTGGGTGTAATTAATAATTAAACTAATGTTTTTGGATCAATTAGATATTTGGACAGAAAGCAATGGTCTACTGTGAAAAATCCATGAGAAACCTGTATATGTCCAGTTTCCATTCTTCTGCTGTAGTCATTAGCATGCTGACTAGTTAAAGAGATTTTGATTTCTTGTTTAAGGCATTCATTTTACTTTCATTTTTCATATTCAGCTTATATTATAATGCTCTTAAGTGTAATGCTGTTTAGTACTACAGCCTATGCGATAGAGCAGGGGTAGAAAGTTGCATATTGTTTGACAATAATACTTTTTGTGCAATATTTATTAGATCCACTAAATCAAAAGTATGCTCCAGAAGAGGATCGATACTGAAAACCAGTCCTCACTGTTGTTTGGTTTACTCTTCCTTAAAATTTCTAGCAATCAGGAAAACTCCCCATAGGTGTATTACTCATTGCTTAGTTGGCCTTTCACACTGTATTATTTCTCTCACCTCTAACCTAATTCTCCCTTATTGCAATCTTTTCTATTTTTCAGCAATTATGGAAAACAATTCATTGTCTGCTTTCACAAAAAATCTCTCTGAAAATTTGAGAACTGCTATCAAACCTCCTCCTAGTCTTTCCCCTCCTGGATTAAGCTTTGCAAACTCAGTTCTTGCAAAGTCTTATGCTAGAAAACTTTTTTTAAAGTTCATTCTTGTTTTGGGACTTTCTCCAGCTGGTTGATGTATTGTATTGACATGTGATAACCTGCAGTGGTCACAGGGATCCAGGTAAAGAATTACCTGCTCCGAGTAGAAAGGAAGGAATATTTTGTGTGTTTAACATAAAATGTACTAATTTTATCTAACCCAGCATGATTGCTTCTTAGGCAATTGTACAGTTTATTGTTTGTTTGTGATCCATTCTAATTGCTAGATTCTTTTTTGCACTGTGCTTGTCTGGTTAGTCATTCTCCCTTTTATATTTGTGCAGGTAATTTTACTTGTATAGCAACATGTGAATTCACTTAATTGGTTAGCTGGATTCAGATTACTGCTGTGCACCAAGATCATTTAAAATGTACATTCTGCACTATGATGGGTTTGAAGTCTTTTTAGCTTAGTGTAATTTTCAAATGCAAAAAGCATCTTAATCATCTTCCAGTTCAACAATGAACATGTCATGCAGATTCTTGCAGAACCTTACCTGATGCATCTTGCTCATTTAAAAATGAATCACTAATAACTATTGGTAACTAATTCTGTGAATGGGATTTCCCAAATAACTGCCTACCTCAAATCTGCTTGTCTATGCAAATGTCCTGTGAGATGTCAAATGCCAAAATCCAGATGCATGACAGTGTTTTTTCTCTTCTGTCCATAAAGCTTGTTATCTTCTGTAGAGAGAAATAAATTTGCTCTTACGTGATTTATTTATTAGAAATTGATTTGTCTCTTACATAATGTTTATATTCAAGATTCTTACAAATAGACCTTTTCATTACTTGTCCTGATATTTTTCTGGTAATTGAAGTTAGGCTTTCTTCTCCTTTTTGACATTTTGAAAGTAAGTGTTTACCCTTTCTAGTCTTCTGGAATTTGTGTCCCTCAAGTTGCTAAAGACAATTGTTAATGGCTGATAAAATGTTTTCAATGTTCTCGGAACTGAATGACACCAGACCCAGCCAACCTGAAAACAACTACATTATCTATGTGGATTCTACCATTATTTTTTCTTTTTTTTTTTAAGCCTGATTTTCATGGGGTTGACTATGAAATCAAAACTGATATTTTAAGGGCTAAAGCAAAAAGATCATTGAAAACTTTCAAGATAAAGTAATAATGCTCTACGTAGGATAGCCTAAGAGTATAAGCAAGGAAAAGTTGTGGAGAAAAAGCAATCTCTCCCATTAATCCAATTTAAATAGTTGGAAAATAGAGAAGCATCTGCCTCTGTAATGGGGCTTGTGTTCCTGAAGACTTTTTTGTTTTTTACTACTAAATTAGTCAGTTTAATAAAAGGTATAACTTTGCTCCCCTAATCCTGTCTGAGTCAACACTTTAGCCTATTTGTTAGTAATGAACTGTATTTTGTTGTTAACTATTACCTTATTTTTTTTCTCTTCTAATAAAGCACTTAAAAATGTCTTCTTCTCGTTATGATTTTTTCCCTTTCTGTCACAGACATGTCACATTTCCCAAATTCTGTCACAGACATGCTCCTGAGCCCATAGAAATATCTCTCCTATAAGTTTTTGCCATCCTTTTATACTGTCCTTCAGCAATTTGTGCTACTTCCATAGTTAATTTGATTATGCGTCTTTTTGTGTCTTTCCTGGATATTGGATCATTGAGGAATGCATGATCAGACCAGACCAGTATCCTAGAACACAATGTACATTTCCTTTAGACAGAGATAACAGGGACTGTACAGCTGCTGTATCTAGTGTAGGGTGATCTCCTCAACTGAAGCAAAAGGTAAGAAGGAAAGAAGTTTAAAAGGCTTTCAGTTTAAAAAAGTAAATGAGACATGTGGGCTGATATTGTGTGATGAGAAATAAGAAGCATGCTGATGGTTTCTCTTTTAATGTATTTACTTTTGGTTTACTGTGAAGAAATACTAAAACAATACAGAAAAATATTGCTAAGTACCTGGAGCCGTCTATAGGTAACTTATTCATTCCAAAGGTTGTTTTTGGTTTTCTTTCATTTCTATATGAAACATGAAGAAGGACTAAAAAAAATGACCCCAACATGTTAATAGCATTAAATACATATGTGGACCTTGAGACAAACATCCAGATGACACAAGCTTTTCTGTCTATATAATTATGAATTTTGCTATCATGGGGAAAAAAAAAAGTGTGCTGTAACAATGGATCATTTAATAGCTGTGTGTTGTAAAATCCTCCTCTGTGCACTAAAATACATTTAGTTAAAAGTTCCATTAGTGTGAAGTTACTGATGGCACCATAACCAAATGAAAAGAACAGCATTTGGAGACAGAATTCTGAGCAGCTGTCAAGCTTCATTGCTGAAATGGCTGTTTTTCAGCTGTGTGCAAGAGATAGAGAGCTGTATTTAAAGATAACCTTTTAGTACACACTTGCTTTCCCAAGGGCACCTGGACACTTAGGTATATTGGGCTAGTTTCAAGCCCTTATTTAGTTTTTATCAGGGCTAATTGTGGTGGTATTCTAAACACCCATGTATACTGCAGGAGCCTGCTGGAGCCTCAATTCTCCACAAAGTAGTTTGTAAAAAAGATGATNTCCCTTTTATATTTGTGCAGGTAATTTTACTTGTATAGCAACATGTGAATTCACTTAATTGGTTAGCTGGATTCAGATTACTGCTGTGCACCAAGATCATTTAAAATGTACATTCTGCACTATGATGGGTTTGAAGTCTTTTTAGCTTAGTGTAATTTTCAAATGCAAAAAGCATCTTAATCATCTTCCAGTTCAACAATGAACATGTCATGCAGATTCTTGCAGAACCTTACCTGATGCATCTTGCTCATTTAAAAATGAATCACTAATAACTATTGGTAACTAATTCTGTGAATGGGATTTCCCAAATAACTGCCTACCTCAAATCTGCTTGTCTATGCAAATGTCCTGTGAGATGTCAAATGCCAAAATCCAGATGCATGACAGTGTTTTTTCTCTTCTGTCCATAAAGCTTGTTATCTTCTGTAGAGAGAAATAAATTTGCTCTTACGTGATTTATTTATTAGAAATTGATTTGTCTCTTACATAATGTTTATATTCAAGATTCTTACAAATAGACCTTTTCATTACTTGTCCTGATATTTTTCTGGTAATTGAAGTTAGGCTTTCTTCTCCTTTTTGACATTTTGAAAGTAAGTGTTTACCCTTTCTAGTCTTCTGGAATTTGTGTCCCTCAAGTTGCTAAAGACAATTGTTAATGGCTGATAAAATGTTTTCAATGTTCTCGGAACTGAATGACACCAGACCCAGCCAACCTGAAAACAACTACATTATCTATGTGGATTCTACCATTATTTTTTCTTTTTTTTTTTAAGCCTGATTTTCATGGGGTTGACTATGAAATCAAAACTGATATTTTAAGGGCTAAAGCAAAAAGATCATTGAAAACTTTCAAGATAAAGTAATAATGCTCTACGTAGGATAGCCTAAGAGTATAAGCAAGGAAAAGTTGTGGAGAAAAAGCAATCTCTCCCATTAATCCAATTTAAATAGTTGGAAAATAGAGAAGCATCTGCCTCTGTAATGGGGCTTGTGTTCCTGAAGACTTTTTTGTTTTTTACTACTAAATTAGTCAGTTTAATAAAAGGTATAACTTTGCTCCCCTAATCCTGTCTGAGTCAACACTTTAGCCTATTTGTTAGTAATGAACTGTATTTTGTTGTTAACTATTACCTTATTTTTTTTCTCTTCTAATAAAGCACTTAAAAATGTCTTCTTCTCGTTATGATTTTTTCCCTTTCTGTCACAGACATGTCACATTTCCCAAATTCTGTCACAGACATGCTCCTGAGCCCATAGAAATATCTCTCCTATAAGTTTTTGCCATCCTTTTATACTGTCCTTCAGCAATTTGTGCTACTTCCATAGTTAATTTGATTATGCGTCTTTTTGTGTCTTTCCTGGATATTGGATCATTGAGGAATGCATGATCAGACCAGACCAGTATCCTAGAACACAATGTACATTTCCTTTAGACAGAGATAACAGGGACTGTACAGCTGCTGTATCTAGTGTAGGGTGATCTCCTCAACTGAAGCAAAAGGTAAGAAGGAAAGAAGTTTAAAAGGCTTTCAGTTTAAAAAAGTAAATGAGACATGTGGGCTGATATTGTGTGATGAGAAATAAGAAGCATGCTGATGGTTTCTCTTTTAATGTATTTACTTTTGGTTTCCTGTGAAGAAATACTAAAACAATACAGAAAAATATTGCTAAGTACCTGGAGCCGTCTATAGGTAACTTATTCATTCCAAAGGTTATTTTTGGTTTTCTTTCATTTCTGTATGAAACATGAAGAAGGACTAAAAAAAAACGGCCCCAACACGTTAATAGCATTAAATACATATGTGGACCTTGAGACAAACATCCAGATGACACAAGCTTTTCTGTCTATATAATTATGAATTTTGCTATCATGGGGAAAAAAAAAAGTGTGCTGTAACAATGGATCATTTAATAGCTGTGTGTTGTAAAATCCTCCTCTGTGCACTAAAATACATTTAGTTAAAAGTTTCATCAGTGTGGAGTTACTGATGGCACCACAACCAAGAGAAAAGAACAGCATTTGGAGACAGAGTTCTGAGCAGCTGTCAAGCTTCATTGCTGAAATGGCTGTTTTTCAGCTGTGTGCAAGAGATAGAGAGCTGTATTTAAAGATAACCTTTTAGTACACACTTGCTTTCCCAAGGGCACCTGGACACTTAGGTATATTGGGCTAGTTTCAAGCCCTTATTTAGTTTTTATCAGGGCTAATTGTGGTGGTATTCTAAACACCC
Organism: Daphoenositta chrysoptera; assembly: GCA_013397915.1. Classification (NCBI taxonomy): domain Eukaryota; kingdom Metazoa; phylum Chordata; class Aves; order Passeriformes; genus Daphoenositta; species Daphoenositta chrysoptera. The sequence goes on along the minus strand of VZRO01000695.1, from coordinate 420,507 downwards.
ATGTATACTGCAGGAGCCTGCTGGAGCCTCAATTCTCCACAAAGTAGTTTGTAAAAAAGATGATACATATCTGTACATATGAATATGGAATTTTAAATGTGCATGTAAACATGGAATCTATAGAAATTCTCTTAAAGCCAGTGAAATATTCCACAGATAAGGATCAAAGTGCAAAGTCTGGTTCAGCAGTTACAATTATTTAGGAAACCTTGGAGACATGTTACCAGTGATGTCTCTGTTCATTGTGTAGGTTCTCTCCTGCTACCTCTCCAAACCTGGCCATCTTTCCTTACTTTTATAGGTGAATGGAGAAAGAGAAACAGGATTGTATTTCCATTAGTTTGTGTATCTCTCTCTGCTCTTCCTTTCCTCTTTCTTTCCAAATTTAGCCTCAATTTCTTTTCTTGTGCTCAGTCAGTGAGGATTTGTTGGTGAGGCACTGGGCATCAAGATTGCACGTTATGCATATAAAGGGTTATATAAAGTTTAATACATTTAAATATTTATTGTAACACAGTAAACCAATGTATTCCTTGAGCTGAGGCTCAGGGTAGAATGATGTGTAACTGCTTGGAAAATGTTAACATGCTCACTGGGCTTTACAACATAATTTCTCTTGAGATTGGCTCTAAAGAAGAGTCATACTTTGCCCATAACTTGTTCATCCTTGACTTCACACTTGATAAACAAGGAATAAAATATATATTAGGAACAAGAGCACGTTTCAATCTACTGCAAACATAGATCACTAAAGAGAATAAATCATAAGCCAGCCAACTATGTTTTTCTCCTCCTGCTTCCTCTCCAAGCTCAATTAAGACCCAACATGTTTTTCTTCTCCCTAGTTTCCTTTTATCTGTTCTCCTTCTCGTGTTTCCATGTCCTTACCCCCATACTCTTTATCTGATGAGGCTAGTGCTGTGGGATAATGAGGTAATTCCTGGTAGTGTTGGAAGTCCCAGACACCTGGATGATATAGTTTTTTTTCTATCCCAGACCGGTTCAGATAAGACCTTGAGTATTTCAGTGGTATATGTTCAGGTTAAGTCAGTCCTTTTGGGACCCAATAAAATTTCTGTGTACTGAAAAATATGCAAATATCCATCTTTAGATATGGTGGTTTTGGTCTGGAAAATTTGATTTACATGAGTGGCTAGGAAATAGCCTAGATGTGTAATGAACTAAAGTGTTTTACCTTTGTCTTCATCCCATCCAACACTTTACAGATGTCTAACCCCTGGCTCTCTTTCCTTGGCATGGATCCAGTTTTGATTTGGCACTGACTCACTCTCCATATGCATGGATGCTCCCAATCTAGTGAATTTTTAAATACAACTGCTTTGCATACACTGTGCAAATGAAATATTAACCCCTCTCATCCTTGCAACCCAATGTTCCTGCAAAAAAATATGCAAAAAATACCATTCCCAAGACGAATTTTTTCAATAGAGCCTGATCTAAATTAGTTCTCAAACAAAGTCGTTTCCATATTTTTAAAGTTTATGTAGCCATTAGAATTGTATGATTATTTCTTAAAAAATTGGATTAATTTAGATTCAATAAAGCAATTATAACCAGCAAATGGATTAACAATTAAGAGACCTCCAAAAAGGCTAATTACAGGGCCAGTAATTTAGCTGACTGTGTGATGATTCAACTCAGATTCCAATTTCTTAAGCTTTTGTGTACTCACTCTTCTCCCTGGTGCTTTAATAGCAAGCTTGCATGCAAATACTTGCTTCTCTGTGACTGAGACCTGTGCTGCTTTGGGCCAAAATTGATTGCTGAAGTTACATGACTGAAGTGCCTCAGGTGAAAAACAAAACAAAAAAATCACTAAAAGTAAAACATCCAGAAGACAGCTATGTAAAGTGTGCAACCCGACAGTCACTAATGCTGACAGGATGGAAGAAGTTCTGCAAATAAGGTCAACAGAATTAACACTCACCCCTTAAATATCAAAGACATACTGCTGACAACATTTGGGGGTGATCATAATTGCAAACCACCTCCTACATGAGCATATGTGCTCAGATGCTTTTTCTTCCTTGGAGTAACTGCTCTGCAGCCAATATTATGAGCTCACTGTGTCATATTTCATTTCAGAGCATGGATGGCCATGACTGTGTAAAGTCCTGTCTCCTTTATTGTTCAGCTCTCTCCGCTGACATTAACCCTCACTCCTCCCCTGGAGCTGGTGAATCCTAAGGTTGTATGCCAGCTGAGGTCACACGTGTTTATGCAGTCAATCAATAAACATGGAGACTGTGTTAATACATTTGTATGCTGACTAAATAAGTAGTTTAAATTTGTTTAATACATGCCAAGATAGTTACTGCCACTCTCATTTCTGTAAAACACTGAGGTTTAGGTTCTGACATGTTGAAATCAAGGAGGTTTTCACTTAACCTCTGGGGGCTTTGGCTCAGAACCACAGTCCAACCATTGTGAAATACAGTTTATTTCTAGCCTTTTGTAGAATGTATTCCAGAAGTATTTTCCCTTATTTAGCCCTTAATTCTGTTTGCTTTCCCTTATTTTCTCTTTGAAGAAAAAAAAGTCAAACAAGAGAAAGCAGGATTACAAGTGTCCTGAAGGAGATGTCATACAGTCAGCTAGACATCATTTAGTAGCTCAGCAGTACAAAAACTGACTCATGTCTCCCTTTTTCAGTTTTCATTGTCCTTTCCCCACCCTAAGACCTCGCTATCAGCCCCAGCAAGTAACTACTATTAAAGACCTCCTCTCGCTTTTCAAAAACGGAAGAAAAAAATTAGCTTTTTATTTTTTTTGATTGTCCCAGTTTAGTCCCTGAGTCTCAATGGGGCTGTGCAATCTGAAATTTGACCTTATCAAATTGGGTTTGAAGAATAAAATAACAGCAGAGAACCCTTTCTTCACATTTTTGTTCATATGCTTTGTGGCTTGCAATCCTACAGTATCCGAGAGTTCAATTAGGCAGAGTGTGATTGGCAGGTTCCTGAGTTAAATAGCTGGGATGGGATCATATACTTAAAATAGCTTTAAAAGAAAACCTGTAGACAGACAATCAGTCAGACAATCTTTTCAGGCACTTGGAAAGCCCCTACTTTCCTAAGCACTTGCCCTGTAAGCGATCTGGAAGTCTTGCACATAAAGTAGTTTAATATAAAAGATTGCTTGGAGGCAGTTAACATGCAAACATACCCCTTGATGTAATATCTAGGAGGCATTTTTTGAAGTTGCTTTTTTCAGAAGCATTGTTGTTGCTCATTATAAATGTGACATCACTTCCCCTGACCTAGTGATATGTGTACTCTCTGTGCTCTGACTTTTAACCTTTTTAAGATCAAAGCTTCAGTTCTTCTGAATTCAAGCCCACCTTTCCTTTTGCTCTGTTCATTTCCAGTATCAAGAGGAAAAATTTACCAACAAAGCAAGGGGAAAAGAAAGGCAAAAAAAAAATTTCCTGTCTTTCCCTGTTGCTAGATTCTACAATTTGTAGGACAAAATCCCCCTACTTTTGTGCTACTATACTGGGTTAGAAATCTCAGTTCTGAAGCCTATGTATGCCAGGAAAAATAGGAAAGAATGTCTTGCATTTCTGTTCTTGAAAGAGTGTCACTGCATAGTGTACAATTGTCTATTTTTATTCATAAAAATTTACAAAAATTATTCTTTTACATGGAGAATTTTAAGAGTAAAGAATAACTTCTGATACTCCCACTCTTTTAACAAAGCTGGAAAGTATAAACACTCTTTTCCCTTTGTATAGCAGCTCACGAGTTGGAGCTTTTGACCAGCCTGCAGAAAACCTCAGTTTAGTTCCTGAATTCTGTGGATTTAACTCCAGGTTTCTTCCCTTTCAAGAGTGCCCTGTTACTCCTCTAGACACTTTCTAGCCCTTCCTTTAAAGCTTACAAAAAACTTACAGAATACCCTCCAGGACCCACTGAGGAGGGTTGGCTGCTTTCCCCAGCAGTCCAGGTGCCACCTGGGAGGAGATGCACCTGGTGGTTCACCTTTGTGGGAGCTCCTAGGGAGCCGAGAAGGATGGCTTGGAATCACCAACACACGAAGGGATAAATTGGAGCAGAGTTCTCCCGGATCCAGTGAGTGCCCTGTATACAATGTGGTATTTTATATATGATGCCATGGGGCTGTTCCTCATGGAAAATTTTTTTTACTCCTGATGTGGAGCTCGTGAAATCCCAGAGAAAGTTGGGATTTAGTGGTTTCATCTCCTTGCTCTGAGCGTTTCCTACCAGCTAGCTCTGAGCAGATCCTCCTCAGCATGCTGGTTTTGTGACGGTTTCATGCTGTCAGGGAGGAAGCAGAGACCAGAAGATCAGAACACGGACATATGGGGGTTTCTTTGTAAATCAGGGGTGAACTCACATATTAAGCACTGCCAAAAGTTTTGATATCCCTTCGGAGAAAAACATATAAACCAGTAAGAATGTTTAGGCAAAAAAGCAAGAAGTATGACAATAAATATGAAACAGATCTCTATGTGAACATATACTAAATGGATTAAGACCTTTTATTTCAGAGAAGAGACATTCCATTCAAGACCATAGGAATATGAAAGAGGGCTAGAACGTCACAGAGCAGGGGATGGGGAATAATTTTCTACCCTTTTTTTTACAATACAAGAGCTGAAAATCACCATGTAGGAAGAAGCTGGCAAAACAACACATGGAACTTTTTGACACAATGTGTTATGGAGACCAAAAATATGAGTGGATTTTGAGGTTTTTAAGCATATATATGTATGCACACACAGACACACACACACACAGACACACAGGAGGACCAGGAATATAGGATGAATATCTATATGTCTTTTTATTTCTCAAATTTAGTTTAATATGATATTATGATATTAACTGCTTCAAGCCTGTGACCACTTTCTGTGTGGTATAGAATGAGTTAGGAAGATCCCAGACATTACCAGGAGCACTACAGTGGCTTATGAAATATAACAGGTAAAACTTCCAAGAAAATCAATACAAAAGTTTCCCTACTCTTCCTTTTTCAATGAACCGACTCTTAAGATAGATAGTACTAATTTCCAGTAGACTTGCAGGAAAATAAGCATGTGGCTTCTTCTGTAACCTGAGGACTGGCATAATCTTAAGGAGAAATTATTCCAATTTTGTTAGAGGATTACTTCCAGAGCCCTTAGTGAATGGGAAGTTCTCACCTGTCCAACACAACGATGTACAGTTTCAGGGAGGTTAAAGAAAAGTATCCAGGTGGTGAATTTGTAGTTGGCTTTAGTTGGATTTTTTTGCTTGTTCTGATTATAAGAGGACACCATACTATTGAAGAATAAAAAAACGACATGACATATTGAGATTATAAGTATTTTGTTTTCCATAACTGCTAGGGTTTAAAATGTGTTCTAAAATACTTCTTCCATTCTCTCAATGTGTTTCCTAGTTCTCTGTTCACTTACTGATGTTAGTTTTCATCACATGGTGTTATTCCTTACAGAGGACTGTATCTTAAACTTTTTAGGCAATTAATACAACCCTGCTGCGATCAACAGGAAGAACTAATCCTCCAATTTTGTAGTCTTCTAGACATAAATGTCTGCCATATATATTCCACTTTTTATCCACTTATGTTTGGATTTCTTTGGAGAAATAAAATTAATGTAATTTTCCCAAACAGCCCTCAAACCCCCAAAGATTTAACCCTTATAAGTAAAATTTTATGCATCTCGGCCTAAACCAAGCATTTCAAATTTATTAAATTGATTTCACCCTTAAATGCTTGTTTCCTTCTAGCTCATGATTAAGAAAATCTTTTGGTTTTAATCCCACACTGCTGCATTGCAGACATCTAACAATACAAACTGCATCCAGGGTTCATAGTCAATGTGAGGTCACGTGTGGGAATCCTGATGGAAGAAATATATTATTTTGTTCCATACCAGGAACTCTGATACAGCCACTTGGTTTGTTTGTTCCAGTTTGCTGTGCACATCCTGTGTCCTGTAACAGTAAAAAGGAAAGCCACTTTTTGTTATCCTGACTGCTGCTGGAGCATTTGGGAAGAAAATAAAAATGACACTATTTTCTAACAGAAAGGGATGAAACCCAAGTCATAAGGAAGCAGGGGGTTGGGGCCGTAGAGCAGGGTATGATCTGCAACAAGGAGCAGATTCAAAACTAGTATTAAGAAGTGATGAACAGAAGAATAATTGTGTGGAGACCAGGTGAGGTAGGTTTAATGTAATGCAGGAAGCCACTGAAACTTGATGGCTTGCGAATCAAGACAGTCAAAAAAAACCCCTCAGTAAAACAAAACACACTACAAAAGCACCCCATTCACACTCTCCCTGTGAAGGAGTGAAATAGCTTCCAAAGCTTTTGCTTTGCTTATCTCACCCCACAAACCTGAGTAATCTCTGTTTAAAGAATATCATTATAATTTGTTGTTTTGGGAATAAATCGAGCTGAGGGTTAGAGGCTGGAGTCCTGTTGGTACCTTCTAGCAAGTTCCATTTCAAGGCAAAGGATGAAGAATTCCATAGCAAATCCTAACACCATGATAGTCAATTTATCAACATTATTATAACCTCACTTTTCTACCGGAAGCTTTGTTCCATAATCATTGACCAGATTTTCATATTTCTCATGTCCCTACTATGAGGAAAAGTTCTGGTTGTATCTTGCTCTTGCATGTGCTGAAGGTTAAATACATTTCAGCAGTATAATCTGCAGGTAGGGCAGGAAGTTTTCTGGTGTGCCATATTATGGACAGGTACTGTATACAATAGGTTCTGAAATTTCTTACTGTGTTTGAAAGCTTGAATGAATTCTGTAAAACATAAGGTCATTTCTGAACTCCCTAGAAACCTGAGCAGGGCTAGAGCAAAAGTCAGCTGTGGAGCAGGTGATCTGAAATGGCAGAGATCTCTGGATGAAAAGGATGCTCAGAGCTGTCAGTGAGGGAGGAAGAAGAAAAGCTTTCATGGGGCAGGTCAGAGGACTGGTTCACTGGGAGAGGAGTGAGATCACTGGATGCCTTGGTGCAAATCTCACTTTTGTTCAGATACAGATACATGTTTATACTCATCTTCACTTCAGTTATCATCCTTCAATAAGTGAGTGATGTTTAAAACTCAGGAGCATAACCAGCCCCCGAGAAACATTATTGCTGAAACTCAGTTCACAGCCTACGTGTCTGCCTTTTGCTCATTCTTGTCTCATTAGAGCCACTTGAGTCCCCACCAGGCTGAATGGAACAGGAATAGGAGAATAGATTATTTTATGTGGAAAACTATTGCACGGTAGACCATACAGCTACACTTTCATACTTTCACACAAGTCTATCCCCAGGTCTCATGATTTTACAAAGCTTCCCCTATGTTCCTCTCACAAATGATGGAAGCAAAGTTTTGAGAGAAGAAAAGACCGTTTTACAGAAGACTTTCCTTGCAGTGAGGGTTGGCCAGTGTTTTAGTGGAGGCAATTTGATTTCTTCTGGGCTGGCCATGTGCTGACTGGTGCCAGCCCCCCTTTGTGCTGCTCTGTGGCTGCTGACCTGGCCAGCACGGGGCTGCCGCTGCCGCCTGCATTTTGGGACATTCAGCACAGATGAAGAGCTCCCGAGCAGGACTGCTGAGGAAAGAGGTGACTTTTTCTTAGTGCCTTTTTTGAGAGAGTCAAGCCGGGCCCCTTGCATTGTACACACCAGAGCACGTAGCGACTGCTCAGGCTATTGATCAAATGAAGAAATGCTGTCAGCCCCTTGAAGTCGAAACCATTAAAGGAGATACATATGGTAGGAGAATACAAGCCCAGCCATGCACATCTCTACAAGTCAGGGGGAGGCTCTTCCAATTCCATAGGCTTTTTGAATTAATTTAACTTTTAGACATCAAAAGGTAGACAAAAAAATATAAACAGCCAGAATATATGAGTAAAAGGTAATTGAATTATAAGAATGCATCATATTACAGTATTTCAATCACATTCCTGCCACACAGGGAGCCAGTCAGAAAATTCCCTGTGTTTTACAACCCATTATATGTACTTTGCACTTCAAACTATTCTATGAAACAACTGATATCCTGAAATATGTTCCAAAAATAAGATCAGGAAGTGAGCTTATGTAGTGGGTTTGGAGCTCAGCAGTGGGAATGGGTTTGTTGGTATTGCTGCACCTCAGGTCAGGTTTCTAGGAGTGGTAAAAATGGTTCCTGGAGCTCAATGAGTATTATTTGTCTACAACTTGTGATTTTTTCTTACCTTTGCAGTACCCTCACCTCTCTTCTGTCCTACAGTCTCCATGTACATATCCCCAGCAGTTTTTTGACCACATCACACCAATCAGCTCCTTTTCCATTGTACGTGCTGCTGATTCTCAGATCCACTGTAGCTTGCTGTCCTCTTGTTGGGCTCTCTTACTTCTCTTGTCTGTCATTTCCCAGATCTCAACTGCTGGCATGTGCAGACACCTGGGTTGCTACCATCATATCTGTACTATGGAGTGATCTCACATCACACCTTTTCCTCAGCCATCTGCTGTATTTTGGGGGACTAGTCTATGTTAAAAATTCTCTACAGTCTTTTGCTGATCCTTATATGCCACTACCATCACGTAATTCCTTCGTGTCAATTTACTATAAACGTTTTTAATTTGGCATGAGAATCTACTGCCTCGTAACTCCTGTTATCTAAAAGGAAAAGCATTTTCAGGTCCTTGTCACACATTAAAACCTGTTTTCTTTTCCATCTATAATTTTTACTAGCATCAAATTAAATAACTTCACTATGCAAGTTGGTACATCATTCAGGGATATATTTTACATGAAAGGCACAAATCAAAATTCATTTACAAAGTCCAATATGATATTCTGATCTTGAGGCTGGACTCTTTCAGACACAGTAACATACACCAAAACCTCTCATGTTATCTTGTTACTATGGAAACAGTGATGCAGAGCAGTTATGGGTGGAGATCTGTGACATTCGAAAGCACAGTATAAAACTGATATACTCCATAGCCTGCATTTTTATTCATCCTTAGTGCTATATAATAGCATAGCATAATAGTTGTGATGGTTATCTTGCTCATGTGTATAGGTAAGTAATATCATGTAGAAGAGGAAATAAAAGAAAAGAAAGTTTGAGACTGAATAGGGGATAAGGAATCAGACCTTCTGCCTCTGATTTATTGTATGTCTTTGGAAAATACTTTTGAGTAAATCAGTCTGTGTCTCAGTTCCCCAGCTGTAACATGCCCTCTTTTTCCTTCTCCTCTTGTTTTCTTTATTTAGGTAACAAAGCTTTCAATATAAGAATGCTTCCTACTGTGGTTTTAGAGTGCATGGCACAATTTTGGGAAGGGTTTCATCAGGCAACAGCAGTACAGAAAAAGACATAATATATCTACTGTAATAGAGCTGTAAGAAGACTTTATGCTGGTAGAAGCAAAGCCTAGTCTATAAACAAAATTTTTTACATGGTAGACGGTGTTCATTTTAGGGAGCTGGAATGGTCAATGAATAAATATTTATGCCCTGTAGAAGTAACTAAGAAGAAGAGAAGGTGATAATGCAATATGATATGTAACCACAAAGAATAACACTGCATTCTGAAGAGAAGTTTGTGTGCAGAAAACTCATCTGTTTTTTTCTAATTATAAAAAATGGTCTCATGGCAGAACATAATTTTCCCCTACTCAATTTGCCATGCTTCTATCTGTAGACCATCCTAATTTCACTAACACAACTCCTCTAACTGACTTTTAACATGGAGGAGATGTTTCTAATTTTTTGTGTTTCCAGCTCAGATTTTTTTCGACTGAATCTTCCTGTTGGAGCTGGTTGTTGAATGTTCTTTTTACTAAGTAAGATATTGATGGAAGTATTTGTTTATTGGTATTACTATTTAGTCTTCCTCATAGATTTTGTATTTCTAATGAAGTCCCTAGCTAGCAGATAGAGAAATTTTTTTTAAGTAAGAGAGATTAATAGAAAGAATATTCCCTCAATGAATGATTATGTTTACTGTTTACACATTCCATTGTAATGGCTGGAAAGTGTAACCACAGACCAAGCTGCATTTTGCTAGATGCAAGAGACCATGTACTGTGTTCCAATGATTCAAACTTGGAAATTACAATATCAAAGCAGGGTGGAATGGAACAAAAAAGGGCATTTGAACTTCAGCCTCTCACTTTTCTTGCTACTAGTTTACATGAGGTGAGTGCCAGATTTGTGTTTTCCATGCTGATAAGCCTTCATCTCCAGCTTCTGGCAGCAATTCTGAAACGACACTCTTTGAAATACTTCAGTTGCATTCTGCTATGGCAGCTATGAATGAACTGATGACTGATGGTTAAAAGGATTGTGGCCTGCATAAAGGTGCTTTGTTACCTTGAATTCAGGGGAGACCTTACTATCTGTACTAATTTCTTTATTTAGACTGCTTGTTAGTTCTCATGGTGTAGAGTGTTCTCCAGCTAGCAGATTGTTGGCAATGCCCAGATTCTCCATTCCTGGAAGAGAGCCTGAGCTCTTCATGTCCTCACATCCCCCATCCTGTTTCCTCTTCTGGTGAAGCTTGTGTTTTAAAAATATGTAAAATTTTCTGACAATCAATGTAAAAATGGGCAGCTGTGTTGTGTTGTTTTAAGTGGCTGTCCTAACTGTTTAATTATTATGGCTATTTGTCTCGATATCAACATCCAAAGTTCTTGGAGGAAGTCCAGCTCAGACTTCTTAGTATCAAAAATCTATAGATTTCTGATGTAACACACAAGAATAAATCCTAAATGAGGGACACTGATAAGGTCAGTGTGGTGACGCTTGGATGAAGGTGTGATATGCAGAAGTAATTTTGGTTAAGAAAAATTCTCATGTTTGGGGTATGGGATTTACAAGTTACGGAAAAGTCTGCTGCTGTCCTTCACACCTACAAATTTTCCTTTGCACTGTGCTTTAGATGTAGATAAATATTAATTTCTAAATTTCATACAGTAGCTTATTTGTCACAGGAGAATGAATCAGCACACTGGAGTGTTGTACATAATCTATCAAATCAATTACTTCACTAAGTGAACAACAGTATATTCTTTTCTTACAAATCCCTTTTGTTACCCCTGGTCAGGGAACCTAATTCTCCAAGAATAACAGGCAGTATTATAAATTTTCTGAAGTTTGTATGAAAAATTAGTTCATACAGGTGGTCCCAGTCCTTCCACATTGGCCCAAATCCTTTGTCTTGGTCTGCCACACAGCAGTGAGCCTTCAGCCTCTCTAATTTCAGGCATCTTAATGTTAGACATCTAGACTAAGCTAACTCAGCTTCATTACACGTCGTAGACACCTGTGATAGGATGATGTTTGCTTTCTTTTGAACTACCTTAATTTCAGAGTCTGTGTTTTTAAGTGGATGAGATGAATTCCCACGCCATTCTTCATTACAAAAATGTTTATGTTCTATAATTTCTTTGTATATATATTTACAGGTATCTGAAATGTAAGGGAAAGCAAATGAAACATATTCCTTGCATACTCTGCAAAAAATTGTTAAATAATATCCTAGAATAATTCACAGACATGGTTCTGATATAGTTAGAAATTATTTTTAAATACAAAATTTTGAATGAATTTGGCTTGCTTAATGACTCATATTATGATCCTGAAAAAGGCCATGAACTCTAGGCAGTTCTACTGTCCTAAAAGTAAGTAAAATATAATGCCTGGAGTGATAGGAGAATGTCTTGATTTAGAAAAAGCTGAAAGGCAGAGATTGATGTGTTTATGCACTATGTGTTCAGCACTTGACATGCTTGGTGATGCTTTAATAGGACACCTCACTTTACACTCTTCATTTTCTCTATTGCTGGGAGATAAATTTCCAATAAAGGTTAGGGGATGCATTTTTGCTGTTGAGCTCCCAACTGCTGTGTCAGCAATATAATCTACTTGGCTTTGATTCTGCTTTCAGCTGCAGTAATTGTAACTGAAAGAAAAATAGAGCAACTTCGGTGGGTTCAGATCAATATTGTCATGACGGAGGTCCTGTGGCAGGGCCTACTCTGCAAGCAGCCAAGCTCCATCCCAGTCTCAGAGGATCCATTCTGCAAGAAGTGAGCTCATCTGTTTGGTGGTGGATGATTTCTCGCACTTGATCCATCTTCACGAGTAAAAGCTTGGACCAGCACCACTTTGCAGAGGAGTTGCTGACTCTTCCTCTCCGGAGAGCTGTGGAGCTTGAGCGGAGCAAGTCTCTCAGTGGGGCATTAGGAGACTGATGGCTGCAGCAGTCTTGCATTGAGTCTCAAGTGTCAGAGGAGACCTGTACTGAACGTCTCTGCAGGGCGTTCCAGTGGGACTCAGGAAATGCCATATTTATGCATTTATGTGCTTTCCCCATCCTCTTGTTTAAGCTTAAAGCCAAAAACATCTGTCCATCTTACCTCCCAAAAGTGTTGTCTTATTTTACAGTGCCAAAATGCAAAAACCTGTTGAGATAAAATAGAATATAATTAATTTATCCACTTGAATGATAACATAAACATCACAATTGTTCCTTCAGAACATGATAAAAGTTATGACAGGCTTCGAGAGGGGGAGGATGAAAATAGACTAATGAGTGGCCTGTATTTGAATCCAAGCCTCCGTGAGTACTCACAAAGATCAGGCTGATGCCAGTATTTAAGAATACCTTGTTTCACCAAACTTGTGGTAAACAGCAACCCAAGATCCATGCAGTTCTAGACTTCAAGTGCAACTGTAGAGATGACCCTTTGGTGCAGGCCAAGAATGAACCCCAGGGTTTTGAGACTTAGCTAACTTCACTAATAACTGCTCCAGAGGAAGGCAGGACTCTGACAGTGCTGCTGTGCTAATTTTCCCATGCTGAGCACTCACCTCATTTTTCTTTCAGGTAATAGATGTAATGACTTTTGAGCTTTTGCAAATCCATGGCACTTCATTACCAGACCAGGGCTTTGGTGATTAATTTGTTGCAGCAATGAGGTGCTGCCTGAAAAAGGACTTCTGAGGAACAAAGCAGCCCAAGCAAGCAGCGCTTGACCATAGTTTTCTTTTGTCTCTGTGGTATTCTGTCCATGTTGCTGGTCTGGCAGGAAATTAAGAGAAATCCAGTGATAAACATGGAAGATAGAAAGACTAACAGTCTCAAAAATAAATAAGTGACTGTTATTTATAGCATCTTGAAAACTTCAGTACCTATGTTTTTATGGACATAACAGATTCTTAAGACTTGAAATTTTAGCTCATTGAGTAGGGAGAGGTGAGTCTTACATACTGGTACTTTCAATGTCTCTTCAAAGAACATTGCTTTACCTGGTTGTATTGTCTTTGTGATTCCTGTACACAAAACTATGTCAATTCTGAGGCAATAACACTTTGTAAGGCACTAAGATCAGTGATATTCAGATCAACACACAATAGCTATAGCCCAGAAAACTACAGAGGAAATGAAAAGCTGAGGTGGCTCCTGGACACCGACTTGTGCAAAGGGATTGTGTTAAATTCCTTTGTTCAAGTAGGAAACAATATGGAACATTAAGAGTTTTGGCTACTAAAGAGAGTATAATTATTTCTGTATTTAAATAAAAATATAGCCTGTTTCTTTAGGATACAGAAAGTTTCAGGTGTTTCACAGTGTGTCTGAGAGCAGCAACAAAGAAAGGACCAATATAATTAAGAGGGAATTTATGTTTTATTTCAGTAGAGTTGTAAAACAAATTTCACTGACCTTATACAAGAGCAGTCTTTGAAGGGCAAACTTTGTTCTCCTCCCTCCCTGCACTAACCTCTTGAAGAAGTCATTAAATATTCATTCCAGCAGTTATTTTTTCTCCAGTTTAGACAGTTTTGCCTTCTTGCAGGTGAGAATTCTAGTACCAAGAGTAAACTTTTTATTGTTTGTGTGCGTGGCACTTCCACTGAATAGTAATGAATGGAGAGCACACTGAATGGCAAGCTAAACTTTATTCTGGATCATAGGTTTCTGGGCCTTCAATTATTCTTTATTCTAATCATGTCCTGCACTTGTTTTCATGCTATGGCTTCATTTGTGTGCCATGGGCCATCAGGGTGACACAGAAGCTCTGACTCAAAAGACCCCTGTTACTACCAGACAAAATTATAAGCAGAGAATAATAGAAAAGATGTGTTGCAGACCTGCTTTAAAATGTAGGTTTTTGTGTATGGCTGTGTGCCTTGGTTTCCCCTGGACCTCGGGAATTACCAACATGGCATGAGAAAAATCTGGTGTAATCTAAAATCAAATGTAAAGAAAGAGAAAGACCTCTTATGAGGTTCTCAGTCAACCTTTAAAACTTAAGTCTTAATATGTAAGTTAATACTTAAATGCTTTCATGGACCAAAAATTGTATATTTTTTAATTGATCTTGATTTATCATATAGAGAATCAGACCAAAACTCTAGTCTGTACATCACCTGGCATATTTACTGTTTATGATCTTTTTCAGACAGTCAGCACAAATATTCTCCCTGTGATGATGGTAAATGGAATTTAGAAAGTATTCTCCATTCATATTTTTATTATGTCACTTCTCAGGGAAAGAATACTGAGAAACAGGGTGTACTCTTCAGGAGGGTGGCTTTATGTCCTTATTTTATACTTATAGAGCCAAAGATAGAAGGAAAAGAGTCACCTCACCATAACAGCTCAAATTTTGTGTTATTAAAGCCAGCCTCTATCACTATTGATAGCTTCTACAAGTACTTAGCAAATCAGGCCAGACATGCTCCCTCTTCATGAGAGAGTCCTGCAGAAAATGACCCCAAACTGAGAGCAGTGAGGTGGTTCCATATTTCTGACGAAAAAGAAGGTATTTTATCTTCTTTTGAGCACTGGTGGAAGTCCAAGAAGGCTTGTGCTTCACTGTGTTTAAAGGAAAAGCAAAAGAAAAGGTGAGACTCTCTTTCTGCTAACTTTTTTTCCAAGGAGAGGTGGTGGCAGAATACCATAAATACTTTTGAGGAGCATCTCAAAATCATACTGAGGGTGTGAACAACACAAACATGCGTTATAAAAGAGCCACTCCCGAGATTTATCATAAATGCTGCATGTGACCCAAGTCTTTCACGACGTGGGCTGCATCTCAATACAGATCATGCCCCCTCCCATCCATGGACACACAGCCTTCTTCCTTTCCTCCCAGAGATCAAATAGGATCTGTATGGCAAGCTCAGCAGTTCCTGGAATGGAAAAGCACTATGTAATAAATAAGTAATAAATTAATATTTAATTAAGTCTTCTTTTAATGAAAGTTAGCACCTGAAAGGAGGTGAAGAGACAGTCCTATGTGACCAGGAAGCTCTCTGTAGAACTGCAGCAGCCACTTTGCAGAGGCTTATGTAAAAAGCAGAAGCTTCCATTATAAAAAAGACCTATCTCTTAACAGATTTACGTGGTCAATGCAGGACTAACACTTCTTGGAATGTAATTATGTGGCCTGAAATCCTTGTGTGATAGTGCAGACTGCAGTCCTGTGGTCCACTGGCCAAAGGTGCAACTCTGAAATGACTATTTGACTTCACTCTTTCTTAGAACTAGTGTGCAGTTTTTGTTAAATACAGGTCAGGAGATCATTATATGAATGATTGCCTGTTGGGACTGTTCCTGGCTTTTCTTTAGGCAGAATTTTTTTTTGTTACGGTTGGTTTCTATCTATTTATGTTTCTGTAACATAAAGGCAGGTATGCTAAGGTAAGGGCAGCTGCAAGCTGTTCAGTTTTTCGTGACTACTCTCTGGGTTCTGAAAAGTTACTGGAACTAAAATCAGCTATGTAAAGGTTGTAAGCTCCTTGCTTATTATTATCTAGTTTTGCTCAGGTATTCAGTGGATGGAAGAAGTATGTAGATTTTTGGTAGGAAATATGAAGGTATAAGTGGTTAAATTAATTCATCATCTTCCCTTCTGCTGATTTGCCTTGCTCTGTGCAGAGAGGGGGTCTAGTGCACTAATAATGGCTATGCTTTTGAATAGCTATATATCCAAGTGACTGAAAGAAAGTTCACCTTTGCACATTCAATCCAGTTCAGCCCATGTATTAATATTCCTTGCATTTTCTTGTGCATCTCCTCAGAGAGCAGATTAAAATTAAAATTCTGCCAAGGTTAGGTAGCAGAAAGGATTAGTGAGCTAGGTCTTCACCTCTAGAGAGAAAGGTGACATGAAAATGATTGGACTGGACATATCCTTATTCTGGAAACTATCTGTATGGATAAAAAATTCTCCATGCAACTGACAGCTTGTGCTGAAGAGATATCCAGGACCAAAACAGCAAAAAGGCTGAAGGTCAGGATTGAAGTACAGCACATTGAGAGGGTTATACAGACTTTGCGTGTTTATCTCAAGCTATTAGCATTTCATTTTCAAGATCAACTTTTTACTGGAAAAGCTTTAAAAATTATTGTGCCCAATCCTCCCACAAAAACATCTTTTCAAAAGTCCTGAAGCAGAAAAAAACCCCCAAACCCAACCCCAAAAAATTGGCCAATGAAATAAAAACCTCCCCTTTCTCAGATCTCATAAATTCTTTGTAATTGAAAGGCTAAATGCAATATCTCATTTTTGAGGAAGAACTTCAATGGGATTTTCTCTTAGAAGAGGAGAGAACTATCTGAGCAATAAAAAATGAGCACTGAACTATTCAATTTCATGCCTGTGTCAGTTTTAGGAATTGAACATTTGGCCTAAATTGTAAGGATGAAGATAACTATTGTAAGTACAGAAAGGGGACCAGTAAATGTAATTGAAGGAATGTCTTTGCCTGCATAACTCACCTTGCAAGTCTTTCACAAAAAATGGCAGAAAATAAGCTTTCAGAACTTGCCCTTGGTTTGTGTTGCCATATTGTTATTATATGGAAAAACTGGGGCATTCACACGTTATATACACAGTCCATTGAATGTGTGTGTACATAAACACATAGAAATGATACACAAACATAGCCCCAGACCATCATCACCCTTAAATACAGTATCTCCACTGTTTGATTGCTATTAGCAGGAAAACCCCACCAACAGTGCAGTAATCTGTGCTTCTGAAAAATGTGAATGTCAATTTTTGGTCTTTAAAAATTATTAAGCCTAGCAAAAGATAGCAATTTCCAGTGTTTGCTTGCTTGGTAAGATGCAGGAGAGTGAGCATTACTCCTGAGAGCTGCCATTGGTTAGCTGGAGGGAAAATGGATATCAATTATACATAATCTAAGAAGCCTCTGCATAATAATCAGGCCCAGTAGGGGCTTTGGGGCAGCTTCGTTATTCTCTTGTAAACACAAGAGCCCAGATAGACATGTCAGTCAGGAGTAGCGGCTGCAATTCTTCCTTTTTAACACCTTCACATTCTATTGCTTCAATATGCAAACAAGGCTGTTTAGCTGAGGGTTGAGGCTGTGCTAATGAGCTCCCTGCACTAACCCTGAAGTAAAAAGGTTCTGTTTCACAGCTGCTCAGAGACTAGCTCCTCTGGGCATGCTCAGGTATTGGAAAATAATTCCTTTTAAACAGAGAAACGCCAATCAGGATTTCTTGCATTCTCGTCTCTTTTCTCAGCGTGCTAATGCAATTACCTCCTAACTTGTGAACTTTTTATGGTGGTGAAAAAATGTTTTGTCTTTGAATTATGTATTTTTGTCACCAAAAAGAAGAGGGGACTTGGAAAATTTAGCAGATGTAAAAGTAATATCCTCCTTTTGTTCCTGGAGGACCGTAACTAAGGGTAATTTTCACATTTCCTTCATAAAGGTGGACAGTCCTCTTATTCCCCTCACCTCCATGCATTTCTCCACTGCCAGCATCATTTCCATTTCCTTTTAGCTGGTCCATGTAATAAGTGACAGAGGAGGCTCCTAGGGCAATGCTGCCAACTTCGCTCCTGCTTGTCATTGAAAAGGCCAACTCCTGTTGGTTTAGGACCTTGGCTCTGTCCTAAAGCTAGGTTTCAGGGCATTGCTGAACTTAACCAACTGCATAATTGCCTTGGTAAAGAGGTGCAGACCCCATGATAATCCTTTATGGATGAGCCAACATTTACGACTCCTGGTACAAAACATTGCGATCTCTCGAATATCCAATTATTCTTATGAATAAAGTAGTTTTCTGCCTGGAACAGTCAGAAATCCCTGCTGGGTTAATTTAGTGTCTGATAGAAACCATTTGGGTTTTCTGTTTAAAATAGGGCAGCGTATGATATCTGATGCAACTCTGTGAGGGGCTCCCTGTCTTCCTTCATTCCTCCACTCACTCTTCCTCAGGACTGTGCCTTCTAGCAATGTGACACCTGAGAGCAGACCCATGGGCAGAGCCACAAAAATTCCTGTCAAGGGGAAGTTACAACTATCTCAAACCGTAACGTGCTCCTATGAAGAGAGACAGCACATTTGTAATATTTAGCAGTCAAATATTGTGATCTACTTTCTTTTCCACTTTGTTTTTGGTTGGATTTCTAATGGCTGTCTCCATGTGTGACAATCCACATTACTGAGTCACTGGGAAAGTCTTGGCTTTGTAATGTTTCAACACTTAAATTATTTATTATGTTAGCTTTATGGCATATTAAAACCCTGGTTAGACAGGTAGAGCCAACTTCCTTCTGCCTTGCTGAAGCTCATTAAATGGCCATCATAACTGGACAGACTTAATTGTGCTATATCCAAATAATTCTGTCATTTGGATTCAAATCCAAGGCAAATGGCCTACCTAGAAATCTCACTTATTTGACTGTGACTGGCAAATGATTAAAGTATGCTGCAAGCAGTTTACTTATGGCATGTTGGTGAAAATTTACAAGTAAAATTAAGAAACTGATATGAGATTTTGCTTGTTTCAGACTGTTTTTAAATTATACCATCCCATTCTAGTACTAGTATCCTCAGACAGCAGAAAATTCGTTTATTCTTCCTTTTTAAAGGTATTTAAAAAATAATAATTGCCAGTGGTTACATTTAACTGTAGTTTAGAATTCAAATTTTACAGCTCAGAGAATAAGTAACTGAAAAAAATATCTGCTTTCCATTCAGGTCACCTTTCCAAATGTCAGTTTACAGCTCTTCAGTTCGCTATGCATCATCTAAATGATGAGCTTCTAAGCACTGTTATTATGTAATTATTCTATTGCCTTATAGCTCCTACTAAGGAAGAATGTTGAGGTAATTAAACCACTTTTCTGGGACTCAGAGGACCCCCTCTTCTTCTGAAAAGTGTCTGTGTCAATTTAGACAAGTAACGTGACACAAAAGTTTTACAAAACACATTTAGGGATTTAGATACTTTTGCAAAAACTCTCTTGATTCTTCCTTTTTATGCAGTCATTATCCTGTACAGCTGGGTTACAGGTGTCACAAGGGTCTGTGAGTCAGAGGAGTGCCCAGCACCAGCAAGCTTGGAAAGGTTTGACACTGAAAACATCATTTGTTTTTTCCTTCATTTCGTATTTTGCTTTTTCTGATTATACTTCAAGCAATTACGGCTAGAATGCCTTATGGTCTGACTATGTGGTAAAAACTAAAGGAGTAAAAATACCATTCTGACTACTAATTTTCTTCTATCTATCTATCTATCTATCTGATAAGAATGTCAATACACAGTAGTTTGCTTCCCACAGAAATGAGATTAATCTCATATATATATTAAAAAAGTAATGAAATCCTTTCACTGCATTCATAAACAATTTACCATTGACGTTTTTGGTCCTACAAGAGATAACAACAAGGTTATGACAACAAAATGAGGAAACCCCCTTAAAAATAGCAAGTAAACTGTAGTTTACGATTAGGGGAATTGTGCAGTGGTTCTATATTTGGTTTTGATACATAAAAGAAGAAAAGATTAAGTCATGCAAAGGTGCACCTGTATACCAACTTGTTCATCCACAGAACCAATACTTGTTACTTCATTCTATTTAAAAATATCTTACATTGTGATTCAAGGAAATGACTTTAAACCAACTGACTTAGAGTCCCAAAACACAGACAGTTTATATCAGTTCACCACATAATTTCCTAATTAACTCGGATTTTGCAGAAGATTTGAAAGCTCTCATCATTCCAACTGCCTGTTTGAAAGGTTAAACGTAAAAAATAAAGGTCAATAGAGTACATTTAATCACTTTTGGGATACTTTTCCCTTCTTTTTAATCCCATGTAAAAACCTTTCTGTGTTTATTCCTTAGGCTTTATGCATGTAGGTGTAACACATTATTGGCAATAATGACCAGCTGGATGCTGATTTTTGATGTTTAATTTATTCTTGTGTGTGTAAATATTTTCCAAAAAACTGTGCACTATTATTGCTATAGAAAATACCCTGCTTCCAATGCAACTGGAATGGAGACAAGATATTTAAACAAGGTGGACGAGGAGTCTGCTGGAAAACATCAGAGTCTATTTTAAAATTCTGGGCTGTGGTACAGATGCTTAACTTGATACAACTTTGACTTAGAGGGCACAGATTGTCACAAGTCAGGGCTACTAGCCATGGGCTGACTTGGGAGGTGGGTGTATACATAAGAAGAGGATTTTTTTCTTTTCTCTTGAATATACCTGAAATAATTGATTCTGTTTGGCCACACAAAGGATTGTCCACCCTGGCTTTGGAAACGGGATCAACCTGTGTTGTGCATTTGAAAATAAAATATTCTGATGGTGGGATCATCCAAATTCCCTAGGAAAATAAGCAGAACTTCCATCAGTAGGACAGCAACAAGGGAAACAGAATAATGATATAGACTTTGGAGCAAATGCTGTGGCTGCCTGCAGTTGTGGTGGGGATGGACACGGACTTGGCCACGATACATTCCAGTGTGAATCCCCATTTCATTGTGGGAGGCAGACACTGCCATGCTCTAGCCTTGTCTGGGATCCCGGTGAATCTGACTGTTTTATAATACATACATTAAGACTACTTATTTATTAATATTGTTTTCCTTCCATTAAAAGGAAAGCAATTTAGTTCCTAATTAGTTTCATTAAATATTTTTAGTGTGTGAATGTTTTCAAATTAAGCACTGACTCCATAATATCATTCCAGGTACTGTTTTTGCTGCAGGACATGAATTCTATTTTTTAAAGTATTAATACAGATAAAGGAACTTTGTTTTTTGTCTGTATACCAAAGTGCCTGAAGTGAACTTCTTTCCCTCTACTCCTGTTAAATTACTAATTAGTTCAATGTACCTGAGAGATGACAGCCTTTGAGATTGGCAAAACTTGTGTTTTGAACAAAAGTTTTTAAGATGGTAGTTGGTGCTCTTGATAACATATTTGAGGAGAAAATGATATTCCTTCTTTTTTTTCCTTAAGCAATATCACAGAGTGAAGCAGTTGATTAAAACTGACACAGTGTAATCAAAATTGTGCAATAATCTAATAGGAAAACTGTTAATCTTCTCATGGGGAAGTGTTATTGACATGTGCTGTTTCAACTCCTACTGGAAAGTCTTAGGTTCAGGATGGAGTTGTAGCTGTTGGTGCCAAACCTGTGACAGGTGAAGCTGTATAAGAAATATACACCCCACCACTTTGGCTCCTTCCCTGCACAGAGAGGAGAAACAGGAAAGCTGGGACTGAAGCAATTGGATTGGACTTAAGTTGGAGTGCTGGAGCTCAGCCTGTCTGTCCTGGGGTAGATTTGCTGAAGAATTAAAGCCACGGTTCACAGTGCACACCTTAAAAGCAGAAATGCTTATTCATGCATTTGAAAAGGTGGAGGGTGGGAATATTAGAAATAAGCTTTCCCAATTCCTTCATGCTCCGCTTCAACAGTATGGTGGAGACTAAGCTGATATTTAGGGTACTAGAACGTGCAGATAGAGACTGTGAGATAAACTTCTCAGTAGTGTGTAGTGATTTCTGTGATTTTAACCATGGAAAAAGTGGCATGGAGGCAATTAGGGATAACATAATACTTTAAAAAAGCTTCAGGTGCTGAATACTTATTAACATGATAGAGTGACACCAAAGAACCTGTGAACTAAAGAGCCAGACAAACTAATCAGTCTTATGAGTATTAATGTACACAGTATCTCTTCTGTGTATGAGAATGTACTTCTCTTTGGGCTGAAAACATTAATGTGATATTTCATAACTTCACAATAGAGTTGCAATTGGTACTTAAAACTGGGAATAGCAAATAGCTATAGAAATACAGCAACAAGAGAGCAAGTTGTTGGCTTTTATTGAATCAAACGTTATGATATATTGGCCTAAAAGATTTTTTTTTTCTGAACTGTATTTTTCTCCATGCATGGTAATTCGTGAAAAAGTCAAAGAAAAACCTTACATTAATTTAGAATGTAAATTATTTGGTACAGTGATGAATAAATATTTACAGATGTTGAAACATAGAACACCAGGAACACACAGAGAAATAGACAATAGTAGGTATTGGTACTCTCCCTGTGTCACATATAAGGAGCTCTAACCAAGAAATTGAGCAATTCATTTAATACTATTTGATAAGTCATCATATATATTGAAGAAGGGAGGAAATTCTGGCTGAATATCAGAGATCTGCCAGTGATTTCAGCCTTTACCTGTAAAGACTATTCTGCAGTTGTATTTTCAGATGGTCTGTCTTCTTCTGGCAGTCTTCCTTGTTTAGCTTAGTTTTTTTCAATCCTTTCCTTAGTAAGCCCAGGGAATTGGGAGGGAAAGATAGTGGACACTAAGGAAACTGTTTACTCTGTGAGCAGAGGTTATATTTCAGATATTGAAACCTTCTCCTTGCATGCACTCACCATTGTTCTGAACACTCTGAGGAAGGAAACAATAGCTGTGTTGGAGAGTGTTTGCAGCCCTCCATGAACCTGAATTTTCACACACAGAACAATAACTTGTATTCCCCAATGGCTGTACTCACTTTAGAAAAAAATGTTGCTTTTGGGCAATATAACAGGTATCCCTTTGGTATTGATGTGTTTTGTAACTCATTTATTTAAATAAGAAAACTGAAGGCCTTTCCTTAGTGGGCCTTTCATACCAACGCTTTTAAAAATGGGAACATGCTGAGTTACAGAGCTCTCTCAGCTTTTATTATTCTAAAATTATTTTATTTTTGCCGATCTACCTCCAGAACTGCTCCTAGCCACTAGGAGACCTTATATTAACATCTTCCAGGGCCTCCAAGGGAGGGTCTTGAGAACTCTTTTCATTTTTTGCAATTCTCATTCCCCCTCCTTCCTTTCTTTGCCTGCTTTCAAGCCAGTGACAGGTTGCATCACAAAGTCAGATTGTTCTGTATCTCTCCTGGGGATCAATGGTGGAAAAGAAAAGAAAATAAACAGAAGATGGTGTTTTTTCATATTATTTCACAATTGTGATCCACATTGGAATGATTTTCTATTATTTTATTAGTGGTTTGACTGCATATAGAAAGAAAATGATAGGGAAGCTATGAGAAGTGGGAAAAGAGAAAGGCCATGGCTGCAGCTTCCTGAGAACCTCTAAACTGTAGGATCTCCTCCTAGGCACTCATTCCTATCTACCTCCTAAAATCCCAGTGTTTTGGTTCAGAGGCTTCCAACAGGAATCTCACTGCTTCTCTGAGGTCCTTCCTGGCAGAATCCAATTTACTGATGGTGGAAAATTAAATTTGCCTGCAAGGCTGGATTGCTTTTAGCTAAGTCTAGGTTGTAGTATCAGTTATCTCTAAAGTCATTGTCCCAGTCAGAGAACTTGTATGACGTCCCAGAATGGTCCAAGACTAGGTCTGAAAATCCAGGATATGATCCAAGATAGCTGTATCTTCAATATTCCTCTTGCCCAGTGCCATGAGATATTCAAGACTGACAATTCTGCAATTAACTGTGTTGGAAATTGAAAAGAAATTTGGGATTTTGTTTCTTACAAATTTCTTTGTGTAGATTACTGACATTAGATCATTCAAGTGACATCATTTGAACCCTCCAGTTTTCATTTTACCTTTCAAGATTATACCCTATAGAGACTTAATTTTTCTACATACAGGCATTTGGATACAGCATAAGAGGGGAAACATTCACTTCATGTGTCAGAAGGGAGAGTGTTGGAAAATTGATAGACTGTGGAATTGAATTAAGAGACATTTTTACTCTATACAGTGGGTGACTGCAGTGAGGGGATGGAAGAACATTCTCCAGACCACCCTACAGACAAGGGGAACCAGGGCTCAGTGGTAATGGCTTTTTATCTCTGATGTTCCCCAAAATATGCTAGACTCACCAGGACAATACTTTCCACCTGCAGGGAGTCAGCCTGTTTGCTGAGACAGAATATTTAGCATGAGCTTCTCAGGGAATTTGTTCTTTCCTTTGGTGCTCTACACTGAGCTCCTGGAAAGAAGGATAGAATAGGTTGCCAGTTTGTCTAAACTCAGATTGTTTTGAAAAAGCCAGCTACATACTTTATACAAATTGAGCTGTTTCCTCAAAGCAGCAGCAGACTTGGAGAAAAAAGACTGTCTGAGATCATAGGAAAAACAGGTAAATGAAAAAAAAAGTGAGACTTCCCTGCTTGTGGCTGAGCTTATCTGAAAATTAATATATATTTAGAAATTGTGCTGTTTCTTGTATTGTTAAAGTAGACATAGAGATTTTGTAAACACAGCTTTTTCAACGATCCAGAAAGTATTTAGATCTTT
The DNA here is from genome assembly GCA_013397915.1 of Daphoenositta chrysoptera. NCBI lineage: Eukaryota > Metazoa > Chordata > Aves > Passeriformes > Daphoenositta > Daphoenositta chrysoptera. Next base: position 395,878 of record VZRO01000695.1, on the reverse strand, counting down.
TGTATATAGAATATCAGTCACTTCATAAATCCTTTTCACAGATTCACATAATTTTCACATATGACACTTCTACAGCCACTGAGAAAAAACCTCTCTCTTGAAAACAGGAGCTGTGTTGGGAGGGTGAAGGTAGCCTTGTTTTTACTGATACTTTTGTTAAGGACAGCCTGTGCCTTGGTAGGACCCTTTCATTCCTTTACTCTGTGTTTCGTATACAAAGGTTAAGTGTAATAACCGACCACAGTGAAAAGTCTTAGGAGGCTCAAAAAGCTTAGAAGTTAAAAACGTGGTGACTGGGCTACTGAATCCAGATGGGAGATCTGAGTTAGGCGAAAACTGTGTCTGAATGAAGTATTTTCCTCCAAACAGATGACATTGCTCTTGTGGGGTAGAGCTCCTACAGTCCCTGAAACAGAAGCTGCTGAAAAGATTGTAGTGTGTTTAAATGATTCCTGAAAAAGAACCAGGAGAGCAGATATCCTCCAGTAACTCAGCACTTCAGTAACTCCAGCAGGGATGAGGATGTTTACCTGGGTCTCCAACTACTCAGAGAAGTAGCCTGGAGTAGTCTACACCACTCTTGTGAGGGCATGCTCTGCTGAGGACTGTCAAAAAATCTGATCTCAAATCCCAGAAGTAAAGGCAAGAACCGTGGTTTGGAGATTATAGGATGTGCTCCAGTGACTAAGTTAGTGGATAAACCAGTGCAGTTTATCTTGCAGCATATCAATGAACCTAATCCCTCATTTCCTTGGTCTTTCCTGACAAGTGCCTTTAGATGTTTCATGTTGTCTACAAGGGAACATTATGTACAAATGGAAAATGCTGTATTTATTTTTTGGTTTTGGTATGGAAAAGAATTCAAGGTATTTTCAATTCCACTTTATTTTTTTTTTCTAGTCTGTTGTTTCCATGTGGATTTGGGTGGGAAGGGGAAAGAATGGGTTCAGCAGTCAAATGTAGGATTTAACTGTGTACAGAGCCATACTCTCAACTCACATAAGCCCTTTTGAAATACCATGCTTTGTCCTTACTAAAAGGAAAAGCTGTTCCTTCATGTGTTAGTTAACAAAGGTTAAGTAAAGCATATTACAATCTGAATTATATAGGGCTGTTGCAGCTTGCTTAAGTGTTAGCAGGTCAAAGAGAACATTGTGTCCTTGAAAATGTTTTAGTTTGACCTGCTAACAAATGTTAATACATCTGTCTCTTCAATGTGTTTTTGTATATGAATGTGCATGTATTTAAGGACTAGAAAAGAAATGTTATATGTCAAATGAAACTCCCTCAGAATTCAACAAGTGTAATTTAAATGGGAAGCAATAAATCACCGAGTACCAGAGTATACTACACATTCCCATAGAAGATATAATATTTTACTGAAGGCTTTGTAGACAATATTTCTGCAAAAAGATTTCATTTTTTGAGCATTTCTATACATAAATCCATTAGAAGCTAGACAATCCTATAAAGTAGTGAACAGCTGGCTTTATAAAAGTGTTGATAACAAGCAGCAATTTTTGAATCAGGGCATGTTAGCAATTAAAAGACAGCCCTATCAATTTGTAAGTTGTCAACAACTATTCAAATTGAGTCTTATTGTATTAAGAACTTTTCATTATTTTTATAAAAGAGGGTAGCAAAAAGTATTACTTTTGTTAGCTTCTTGTGAGCAAATATTTTTCTTACACCCCATGAGTGTATGTTAACCTTGCACTAGTAGTGTTCACTGACCAAGCTGAGCTACATGCTCTGAAAAGACTCAGAAGGACGAAAATCCTTCATTATACAACTCACAACTTTTAAGGACAAGACAGACACTGGTAGGTCCATTGCAGCCAGAGGAAGCACAAAGAAACTGCAAGACAATGCAGAGCTGCATGTGTGGCTGCAATCTCAGGCCACTGGCTGCCCAGACACTGTCAGGGACTTGAAATGTGAAAATGTGTGTGAATTTAAGATGTGGGCAACATTTTGCCAGTCCTTGTGAGCTAGCAGGAGTGGGCTGTTGAAGGAAAGGGTGAGGAGTTCATGGCTGATGAGATAAAAAGTGGGAGTGCTGGAGGTACACACAGAAAGGAGCAAGGTGTTAAAAGCAAATAGTCCAGGAAATGGTGCAAGGCCGGGTGCATGTGGAATATCTTAAGCAGTTATAATGAGATGACATTAATGAGTGTTCTAGCAGTATCCTAATATTGCAACTTTGCTCTGTGATATCTTTTCCATACCAAATTCATCACCTCTCAATGCCCTTTTCTCCAGAGGGGTCTTCTTTAAAATGCAGAGGAAAATAAAGGTCCTCTGAAAGAGAGAAATACATTGCTCTGGCCATTACAGAAGGCAATCTCTGCATACCACCAGAACATACAGCTCTGGTGTAGGAGGGAAAGGGAAAATACAAGGATTGCAGCTGTAAACTGAACAACTCTTTTTGAGGCACCCTGCAGTTTTGGTTTTGTTTTCTATTGTTTTTTACTTTGCCCTTCTTATTTTACAAATTACAAAGCTTTTAATCTTGTTATTAGGAGGCAGAATATCTTACTGTGTTGTCTGCAAATTCTTACTTGCATAGATTTGTAAGTAAAAAAAAGTCTATTTGTTAAAACATGTGATATTTTCTACTTAACTAAAGAGATGAAAAGTCACAGCTGTGCTGTGATGTTTTATTTAAATATAAAAAATACTGAGCTATCAGCACAAACCAATTAAATAATACTTCTTGTCTCCAGATTAGCCTACACACAGCTTTATATTTATACTTTTATTTGGTAAAAAAATCAGCCTTTACTCAGTATAATCAGACTCAGTATTCCAGAAAGATTATCCCTCCACTGTTGCTGGAAGCACAACAACAAAATTTGTTGAAAAAACCCAACAAACCAACAGTTCCACACATTAGACATTTTTGAAGCCTCTAACACATCAGCACAAGATGTCTATAGATTTTAACAGTCCACAAAACATCAAATACGTAAGAGTGACCACTTATCAAGACTGAAATGTGGGGCATGGTGAAGACCACTTCAGCTATTCTTAAGTCCTTTTACTGGTGCTGAACCCATCATGCTCACAAGAATCCTTTCTGAACAGGTGAATTGTCTAATAGGTCATCAATGTCCAGGGCCTGTTTAATTTTGTAAGAATTGTCTCTAGCTAAATAACAATAGCAAGCTGTTCAATAGGACTCAGTTCTGTAGAAGGCACTTACAGTGGGCCCTATTTTCAGCAGGAGTTAGACCAGATGGCCTTTTAACCTTATTTTTGAAATTATTTGTTCCATAATTCTGTATCGCCATGCAAATTTTTTTAAAAACAGCAACACCATCCTGCCATTAGCACTCAAAATGAACCATCATAATGTCACTGTAGGAAAACATTGAAATCTTTGGTGTATTTTTCTGAGTTAATCTTCATAGGCAGAAAAAAATATTCAAGATATTCCAGAATAATAATTTAATCTTGCAGCAGGTTAAAAACCAGGTATAGCATCTCCTTAACATATTAACATATGTGTACATTAGTATCATGGAGTTAGAACTGCAACATGACCAAGGACACTTCACATATTAATCTCATAGTCTGTTCACAAGTGTAAAAGCAGGAAACTGAGCAGTATAAAGGTCTGGCAAAGCTACACTCAGTGGTGCTCAAAATAACTTCCACTGGAAAGATTATTTTCCCTCAGTGAAACTAAAAGCCAATATTGGACTTGAAATAGCCCTGATTGGGTGGGAATCTGAAACACAAAGCCAAGAATCAGAGAGCACAGCGTGGTAATGAGTAACTGATGGTTGGTTTTCCAGAGAAATAGAGGGTTTTTTCCTGGTTGCAAGTTGCACTATATTTTTAATATGCAGGCATTTGTGGTTCTTCTTACTGAGCTGTGTCTACATGGCATCATGGAAGGATTAATTCAGCATCTCCCACAACCCAGATCTAACAGACAGTAAGCATTTTTCTCCTTTACTCAGAAATCTTATCATGTTTCTGATTTGGTGAAGAAGGAGTTACAATAATTTTATTGCTTGTATCCCAGTAATTCACTCTTGGAGAATCGTGTCATTTGAGAAACTCTCCTGGCAAGAAAGTATGATGTTTTTGTTGTTGTTGCTGTTTTTAAGTTTTTAATGGACATTTAAAAAAAAAGCATGTTATATAAGTATATATATAAAAAAAAAGGTGATTAAAGTGGGTTATTATAACACTTGTTTATATTACCACTGAGATGGGATTCACAATAGGTTTGCTTGTAGTTAAAATCATCTTCTCTGAAGACAAAAATTTACAGAGAATAAATAGAACATAGACTTGTTGATCCTTTACATCATCTCATAAATTATTACTTACATGAATTAATACTTTTGTATTATGTTTATGAAGTACAGTAAAAGGCATTATTTAGATAGTTAGCCAATCTAAACCTAATAGTGAAGTACTTTGAAATCAATTCCAACTAATCATGTTAAGAACTATGTATCTTAAGAAATACCTCATGCTGCAGTACATTTATGAATATGGAAAAATGCATTACAAATATATTTTCATTAGTCAAGATTTTTTTATGTCTTGATTTTGTGTCTTTCTTTTATGGTATAGAGTATTTTATAATTTGTTAAATAGAACGTATCTAAAAAAATCATTTAGCATTCTTACAGTTTTGGCATGATTTGATATAACTGAACCATATTGGCTTGGCTATTTTGTTGAAACAAAACGCTACCAAACAAACATATTTCTGAGGAGGTACAGTAGTATTTTCTGAGGATGTCAGTATTCTCAGAAATCTTTTAAGAAGTTAACCAGTAAATTGCTTATCTAGGAGCCCTTATTTATGAAACTTTTTTAACGCTTAAAGGCACTTAAATATTTTGTGTTCATACATGTTAACATCAGTAAGAATGAAATATTTGAAAGAAAAGATGGAGCTCAGGAGTTTTAATCAATATATCTTTGCCAAATGAGAGTATGTTTGAATTTTTCTGGTATAGTATAATTTTGTTTCACAAACTTATTCTCTTTTGGGAGATCTACACCCTTATTCTTAGCAAAAGTAAATCAATATTGTCCAACTGACTTCTGTGAAATTGTATCACTGAAAGCCAAGCATGAACCTGGTCCATCTCTTCCATTAAGATTAATGGAAGAAAGATGTGTCCAAATGACCTAGAATACTTTGAATCTGTATTTTCTTCAATTGTGTCAAAACAATGCTTTTAATAGTATATATCTTTTAATACATTGTATGTGTGAGTGTGTATTAAATGTGCTGAATGGCCTAAATGTAAACTGTGATTAATTATTCCCATATGAGCCCAATCTAATTCTAATCCATTGGTTAGGATATAATAAAAGACTGTTTTCATCAAGGACTTGGCATCCCCTTGAAAATTGGATTTCAATATGACAGCAAGAATGAACGTAGTAGAAATTAATCAAGTTAATCAAGCTTAGCCAGAAGTCATAGCTCATATGAGCCTAGTACTCCACAGTCTTAAAAAACAAAAAATAGAGTATTAACATCTGGTGTTAATTAATAATGTGAAACAAACAAACAAAAATGTTCTTGAAATCTTTTCTTCTATTATTTACTGTTTTTACATGTCACAAAATGCGAATAAAAGGACCCAATTTTTCACTAGCTTTGTAAATCTGGAACCTACAAACTTCGCTTGTGTTAAGTAGTGCTTTACTCCATGGGTAGCCTATGAGTAAGGCTGCCAGGTTGTGTCTTGTATCTCTGGGCATTTCTGCAGAATCTTCTTTTTTCTTAATCCTATTCAGAGAAATTAGAAGGCAGCACGATGTATGTCTACTCACATGAACTTTCTAAAAGGTCTAAAAAATATATTTTCCCTCTTCTAGGCTCTACTGATGTGCTAGAGAAAATTGAGTGTGGCTTATCTAGTTATTTGAAAAATGTATGGACTGAGATGACCCTTTATCATGTAACATCCAACAGATGTTGAACGAGATAAGATGATTTTAGCGATTTTGCTGCAGATAATATTGGCTTACATGACAAAAATAAGGGAATTGTGATGTTACAAAAGAATTTGTAGCTTTCACATTTTAGAAGTTCATAAATGGGGTCTGGACTGTTACATAAGTCTCTTCTTCCTATCCTGAGTTGTCAGACTTCTGGCAGAGTGTATTGTGGTTTGTGTCCATACAGATATTCCTGTTGTCTCTCAAGAATGCATTTGTGTATAGCTTTGGATGGCACTTAGACTAAGTTCATTCCCTTTGTGTTTGTAAGATCAATTGCTCTTCATTTGATGTGGGGCTGGCTGGCTGGATCGCTGGCTGGATGAGTCTGCAGAGTTATCTGCTAACCTAAATATTGATCTTTCTTTCAGACTTTATCACCCACGAATTTTGAGATGCCCATAGTTATAAAACTCCCTTAATTTTTCTGAAAGCCAAACAGAATTGCTTCCATGTGGAGTAATTTCTGGACTGATGCTTCTTCTGGAATCCACAGCCCTTTCTGCACAGCGTTAATGAACTGAGATCCAAGAGAAGAGTGAGTTTGTGTTCTAAATGATGGCTCTGATTAGCATGCAAGAACATTTAAATGAAAAATACTGATGAAAGCACACATATTTTCCACTGAAAGCTTCTTTATTTTATATTCATGCTTCAGAGAACATAACTCTCACAATGGAGTACTTGCATAATATGAATGCTGGAACATGTGCAAAATGTGAAAACGTTTTCATCACTATCATGAGAAGTTGGTCTGAGTCTGCCCAGCTTCTACAGCTGGGAGTGATCTCTTGGAGCATTCACTGGATCTGTACACTGTACATTACATTTTCTATAGCTAACTTTAATTTTGTAGTATTTGCTCATCCTGTAGAGCTTCAAGGAAGCTTTGTGTTGCTGGGGTTTGGATCCAGCTAGAACTTACTGATACACACAGGTTTTGTGGGGACTTGCACAGACCTTAATGAGAGAAAAACAAGCTGCAGAAGGGTTTGGAGGCAGCACGAAGACATCAGCCTGTGAGCAGATGACAGTTTATAATCTACCTGGACTTTAATATCTTAATGAAAAAAATCCTGCATGTTTACAAACACGGTGGTGATAATGGCTGATTTAGCCTTTTTTTTGGTCTGAAACTGTCCCTATGGTTGGTACCAAGAGAGGCTCCAGCAGAGGGTATTTCACAGCAGGAGATATTGCATAAGGAATTTAACCCCTGAGGCCAAAGATGGCCTTTATAAATATCCTCCACTAAAACATTCATATTTTTACTCAAACCTGTAGTATAAAAACCTGCATTCATTTCCTCTAGGAGCTGATTAGACACCTTGTACAAGCCAGAATTATGTACCCAATTAAAGTGTTTGTTTCTAAGAGATGGTGTATTATAACCTCTTGGGAAAATCCAGGAGTCTGCCATGTATTGCATAATTAAGGAAACACAAAAATTATCAAATGAAAAGCCAGAATAAAAGAATGTCATAATTTTTGAATGCTGTTATTTTTTAAAAATTAAAAGTGTTGAACAAGTGTTAGGACTTTTTATTTCTCAGAATTAATTTTTAATTCAAAGGAAGTCAATTTTAGGGTCTAAGTAACTGTCATCTTGGTAACTATGCATTTTCATTTCTGTTTTGACTGTAGCTTCAGCTTAAAAAATCTGGGAAGCTGAAACATTTTCTCTAGCACTGACATAGCCGAATCTATCAGAAATGCACTGGCACTTGTCACTTTTCCAGTCTCCAGGCAATTTTGAGCTTTGTCATTTGTGATTTACATGTAACATAAACAATTACGTCTCTCTGTTTTAAGGAATTCCAGGGACCCTCCATCCCTGCATTGCACTGAGATCTGTGTGCAGTGACTACTAACCTCTCTCACTCACTTAGGCCATCACTTTCTTGGAAAGAAGAAACCTGAGCTTCTGGTCCTTATTCCCAATAAGGAATTTTTGCAGAAGCAGCAACAGCAAACTCCTGTTAGCAGCTTAGTTCTGAGCGGGACAGTTCTTTTAGTTTGTGATATATATTTGTTTTCTTGAGTATAGTTTTTAATTTTGAGCACAAATGAATACTGGCCTCACTTACAATGTGTGTGCTCTTTCCCATCCTCCTGTATTGTTGGTAGGGAGTTTCCTGGCTACATGTGCTTTTTCACATTTGTATGCCAAATTGGATATTACTGCATAAAAGGGAGCACCCAGGAGCATTCTTTGAATTTGTAGCATTTTCTTGGGGCACTTGGATCTGCAGAGCACCAGTCTTCATTCTTGATTTTTTTTCCTGAATTTCAGAGCACACATGAAATTCCCAGGGAAATCAGTCCTATTTTGTTAATTCATTGGGGGACAGTTTTCACCGGTTATTTTCATGCAAAATAGAGGTTAACCAGATATTTTTGTATATGACAGCTTTGAAAATGCTTTTCACATTTATTTAGCCATATGTTGACATTTCTAAAGACAAAAATATATCTTTGAGCACAGAATGTGAAATCTGACATCTCTAAAACTTCACACTTCAGGGCTGAGAAATATCAGTGAGTTTTTTTTTTTCCATTCCTTTTACATAATTTTTAATTCTGTGTTTACACTCAAATTGAAATATACTCAGAAAAGGAAAACTGAGCAATTATAACTATATCTTATATACTTCCCAAAGAGGAATGTCAATGTACATTTGGGCTATCTCAGTATATAACGTTGTTATGATATCAAAGTTTTGCCATGTTTTAGAGGGCAGTCAGATGGTATATTTTTAAGCAACAGTAGTAGTTTCTACCCCAGTAGAAAATACATCCATTTCATAATATTTGCATACAACTTAATGAAACTATAAGTCTTTAAATTCAGCAAGTGTATTCTGCATTTTAAAAAAGTGAGTCTAATAAAAGAAGTCCACATGTATATTTTGCTTTCTAAAAGAGGTAAAGAAATATTTTAAGGTGTATGAAATATTTAATCAACAAGACACATCAAGATAATAATAAAAATGCAAGGAAAATTTGTTATAAATCGACAGTGCTTATAGTGTTTTAGTGCTGTCAGTGTGTTTCATCTTAATTTCTCTAAGCAAACGCTAAGAATTTACAATTTTAGAGGAGTATTTTTTAGTAATTCAGACAATGACTTGTTTAAATAGAGTTGATCTGCTTTTTTTCACTAAGAAACTAGGTTAAGGGAAAAGTATTAGGTATTTTCCAAATACATTAAAACATATTATACATATTATTACTTTAAAATATATTTTAAATTTAAAGAAAAGTTTAAACCATTAAGCATTCTTTACTCAACCTTTGAGCAACAGAAACAAATGGTAGGAACTAAATTGCAAGAGAAAGGCTTTTTTCATTTCTTATTTTCTGAGAAGAAGTCAATGGAACTATGAAAATTTTCAATATTTTCAGGAAACCTGTGTGCATTTCTTCCAGAAGAATGTGCAATGTAGCAGTGACAGCTAACATGACACAAGTGCTAGGTGACATACTGACAATGGGGAAGTCAATGGGATAATTGTCCAAATTTCCTTCATATGTTCAAGCTTCAGTTCTAATCCTATTTAAGTCAGTCTTACCTCTCTAAAAGTCCTTTCATGTTTATGTTTTCCTTGACTAGTGAGTCTGTTTTGAATTTTCATAAAGCATTATAAGGGCTACTTATGTTATGACAGTGTGGGAAAGATATGCTCCTTTTGATACGATTTCAAAGTAAATGTTCAAATGAATAAAAAATATAACTGATGCCAGCTTCAAAATTGGCTTATTTTATTGTTCTTGCAGAAGAAAATAAAGTAAATCAAGCTGAAATTAAGTTATTCTATATTAAATATACTAATATGGGAATGAATTAATATTGTGTGGAGATTTAGGTGATTTACCAAAGGTCACTTGGGAATCGGTAAGAGAGATAGAAAATTAATTTAACTCCTGAACTGTTAAGTACTAAATTGGCCTTTGGACCACTTGGTCTTGACTTTAGGTTTCTCATTCAAAGATTATACACCTAGATTGAAATTAGCTCAGTTTTATCATGGTGTTAATGTGTCCAGATAGAATCTTCTACTAGTCTCCACCATGAATTAATAAAAACATTAATAAATTAAAATAAATGGAAATTCTTCATGTGTTTCTATGCCAGTGAGTTTTGGGAATGCAAAATAGTTTCAGCCGAGTTATACAAGAGAAGACCATGGACCATTAACTTCTGGAATTTCCTGACCTGTGTGGTTGATTGAGCAACCTCAGTGCTACATTTGACTAGACTTTGCATTTGATCGTGTATATATTTTATACACTTTCACATGTTTTAATATAACCCGCGTGGGGTATTTTTATTTCTGAAATAGCTGGAAGGCATGACCTTTTTTCAGCAGGGGAAAGTTCACAGAGAATGTATAGAGTGTGTATCTAGTTTGCCAAAGTATATTTGAAATTTTCAGCAGCACAGCGTCTTAAAGGATTTACTTTTGGCATTCACTTTGCATGTATGACATGTCTGGTTTTCCATCGTATAAAAGAATAAAAAAGCCTTTGTCGACCACAAGTTTTAAACTTTAGCTCTGCATGCTTTGTGTGGGGCCTCCTAGGTAAGGGCAGACGAGGCTGAGGTCAGTGGGGTCTGTGTAACCCAGAACGAGCTCGGGTTAAAGATCCCCCTCTGCCTCTTCAGGGTGTGAGTTGTGCCCTCTGCCTCTGCACCTCGCCAGCCCCGCTGTACAGATCCATTCCTGCTCTTCTGGGGCCTCGGGTGGAACTGAAGATAAAGAGGCATCCTGTTTGTGAGTGCACAGACACATTCAGCTGTGTTTGCCTTAGGTCAAGCCCTCAAAATAATGTGTTTGAGGTAGAAATAAGTAAAGTAACCCTTAGAAGGTTCAAAACTCACAAAGAGGACGCTAAAATAAGCCGAACACACACTCCAGAGGCTGTAAGACCAGTGCCTAAACAGAAAACATAGCTCAGCTTTCAACTCTCTTCTAGCAGTTCCGCCCTCCTATACCAGCACTGACTGTTTTTGTGACAGCCAGGAGTCAATGTTACCTTTGGAGCGCTGGCCCTCAACTCTTCTTTTAACTAGACTTTCCTTATGCTTATTCATTTGATGAAATGCTTTGACATGTGCTGTTTTTCAGTGACCACTTGGGAAAAAGTAATTGATTTAATTTTTTTTTAAATGCAGCAAACTTATCATCTTGGCTCTGCTGAGAATTGTTTTAGCACTTTATTTACCTCTCACGTGTTAGGTTTTTGAGTCTGTGTACAAAGACTGCATAAAAAAGTATCTTATTTATTAAAACAGCTTAAGTCACCAATTTACCATGTCCAGCCTCCATAACAGTTATAACAGAGAAATGTGACCCCTTTCACTCTCTGCTCTTTCTGCATCTGTAAAATGCGTTATGCTTAGCAAAATATGACATATTTGTGAGCAATTAAGATCACAAACATGAGATCAGATTGCATCTAAATTGTATAATCTAAGTGAAAAAAAGCAAAGAAAGCAAACCTTACAGCATGTCAATTAGAGAATAAAAAACCCCTTCCTTGTTGGTGCAGAATGAAAGAGCCTTGGAAGATGAATCCAGCCACTGGACAGACAAAGTTTTTCCAGCTTCATCCAACAAATAAATCAGCAATGTCTTGTTGGATCAGCATCCAGTCAGGGTGAAACAGAAAGGAATTCCTTTTGAGGAATGCTAAGGACGTGGACTATAAGACATTCCTCAGTAGCTTTAAACAACTTAGCCTAAGGCTCAGTAGCACTTTGGCCATAGCAGCTAAAGAACTCTGTTTGGGCTAATTATTGAATATTTACTTTATTTCTTCGTGTTTCTATTTGGGAGCCTTTTGTTGCCCATGTTGTGCTCTGTGCTGCCATACCTGTGCTGCTGGGACTCTATTAACCAGGAAGCTTGAGGATAACCACACGACCTGCAGTGCAGATGTCCCTCAGTAGCTTGAAGAAGGGGTTTATGTCATTCACTTAGGGATGGGAAAATCACCTGCTCCTTGTGCTGTATAAGGAATGGCATAGAGTTGGCCTGCTCCAGGAGGTGCCCCTGTTACAGTGAATTAGCAGTTGAGAGATAAAAGGGTTTTTATTCCTTTTTTGCCCAGACCCAGCTAGATTCAGTGTTGATAAAGAATAACATAATAGCTTGGACTGTGCAATGATTATAAATATATTTTCCTTGAGAAAGTTGGTTTGAGGATTTTTAAATCTCACCAAAAAGGATGATAGTTTTTTTCACTCACTTTTAGTCCAAAATGAAGAATCTTCTGGCATCCTCAGGTGAATGTCTGTGAGCAGCTTGGCTAGGATGAGCTCCAGGAGACTGGGGAAGTGCAGAGAAGAGAAACCTTTAGGGAAGAATTTAGAGCTGTTACTTTGCCACTACCTCTCTGATTTCTATAGATGCTGGAATAATTAGGTGGTTAGGAGAGGTGTTTCGTTGTAATGTACTCCAGAAAACTGCTTTTAATAGGAAAAAAGTTCTAGCAGTTTCTTTTTGCAAAGCAAAATTCTTCAAGGAAGAATAATATTCTACCCTGGGAAAATTACTTAGGGAAGGATGCAGCAAAAATGTGTTTTGCTCACAGCAAAATTTGTAAACCTGGAGTGGATGAGAATAACATATTTCTGTGCCTTTTGAAATTGGCAAAAAGCCAGGTTTTTCTGCCTGACTTTATTTTAACATTTATGCAGTTGTGTAGAGTATGGTTATGTTTATCTCAGGAGAGGTGCACTACTGGCATGAAGTATCATGAAAGTGAGTAAGACTACAGAATGAAGAATATCATGGATTGAATTTTTCCCTGCATTAATTAATTTCACTTGGGTAAGCTAAGTGCCACTTCAGTGCCTGAGAGTGGAGATTAAAGCAGGTCTTAGCATGGCTGAAATATGATGTCATGATAGACTTTTTGACTTCATTAATTACTTTGAAAGTGCTAAAAAAAATTTAGTGGCATAAGGATTTCAAACCAAGGCAAAATACGTAGTTACATACAACCTTGCCTGAAGTTTGTTTTCAGGGCAGAAAGTCCTCGAATAAAATTAATTAAGAAACTGCCATATCTTAAAAATCAAAGTCAGATTCCTCGTAGAAAAATTAAGGAATTAATGCAATTAATTTCTCCTTGCCAACATTAAAGAATCAATGAAAATGAAGATGGGTAGTATTCCATGGAAAATGGAGATGGAATGTATCAATATTTAGTTTTTTTCTCTTCAGTGATCTGAAAAAAACGCAATGTAAGTAATTCTCGAGTATTTATTTTTAAATGGCTAAGTTTAAAAGAAGGTCAGTGTATCAAGTACACATTAATACATGTTGTAGCTCCTCTGACTTTGCTGCATTTCACTGAAAGGTAAGTGGAGTTAAGTGGAATCTGTTTTAACCTTTGTGCTCCAAAGTCATTTTGAAGAACTGTGCAGTTGTGCAGTGCCACCTGTTTGAGCTACTAGATAATCAAATTATTGGATATTTAATATCAAAGAGACATGACGTCTAAAGCCTGATGAAATTACTCTAAAATTTTGACTAAGCTACATCTGTAAGCTTGGGAAATCCTGCAATGTGTCTGTTGCTGTGCTGTGTGAATTCCAGCTTCTAATTACCTCCTCCATCCCCCACGTACATATCCATGCCTGTCCAAGGGGGAATGGGAGACCCAGGGTGGGACTTGAAGGAGCTGTGAGTTGCCTCAGTAGCCCTTAGAAAATGCTGAGGGCAGATACACTGCAGCCACTGACTGCTCTCTGTTTCTGTTCCTGCACCTGTTCCTCAAACAATTAACCACAGTGAATAGTAGCACAAATGCCTGCAAAACTTCTGTCAAAACTTCCAGCAACCCAGTGTTTTGACAGTTGCAGCTTATAATATGTAAACATAACAATTTCAGAGCAGATCGTTTGGAGTAAGAACATCTCTAACTGTTATTTTTATACTGTACACTCAGGGACATTTATAATGCTGATAAAAGGAGCCACAGCAACTAACCTAAGTAATTGTATTTAATTAACTAATAATTTGAGAAAAAAAAGGTTTAGATTTTAGGTGCAAAAGGTTATTTTTGTTCCTCACTCAAACCAGGTTCAGAAATGGTGCAGTATTTGCTGACCCATGCCTCTTATTTTTTTTGCACACAGCTGGGATTGGACTGGAAAAATAATTTGTGCTATGTGTTAATCTCAGAAATAATGGATGTAGAATTTTGTAATTTAGATTTTTTTTTCATATCCAGTTAAAGATAGTGAACTAAAACATCAAAATAATGTCTCATAGCTAACAATAATAGTAATTATCTATTTTTCGCAATGTGCTAATTAGCTACCAAGAGCCTTTCAGAATCTGTGGAGATTTTTGTGATGTCCTTGCCAGATTGTAATTTTATCTATCCCCATCCCTCTGGTGAATTTAAGGACTCCTTCTCAACAAAAGTCTCTTCTCTTGCCCATCCACGTCTAAGCACTGCCACCATCCTCCACCTGTAAAGGGACAGAGGTTTTTGAAGTTGTATCTGATTTAAAACAAGGACCAGATTGACGTTACAGTTTTCCGCTGAATGCCCTAATAACACTGGTGTGGAATAAAAATTCATAACTACCTCTGTGTTTACTGCACAAAGTCTGGATCTGATAGGTGTGATCAAAGACTGAGGATCTGGGTTAGACGTGTCAGCTGAGCAAAACCCAGGACTTAGCTGCAAACTGTGTGTACTCAGAGCTTGATGTTGCAAGGACTGAGGTAGTTTTCAGTGTGCTTGCAGACTGAAGGTGCTGAAGCACTGTGTTATCCACCTTCTTGACAGTTTAGTAAATAGGTGCCTGATTCCTATTCTGAACTTGCAGACTTCATAGATTCAATAGTTACTTATTTTAGTGGATTTCTCATGGTAATACATTGTGTTGTATGTGTGAGATGTAGCAGATATGGGTGTTTCTCTTCTTAATTTAAAGCCTGTCACAGCTGCCCCTATTTCTGCCTAAAAGCTTCATTTGTTTTTTAGTTGCCAGAAATAATCATATGCTCCTTAAATCGAGAGTTTCCGCTGCTTCATATCTCTGTTGACTTTTTGAAACAACCAGCTTTGCCTAGACAATTTCTGCCTACAAGCATGCTTTTCAACATGAGGGTATATAGTAAGCTGAAAATATTAAATCATAGAGTAAGAATTTTAATGGGATTCGTTGACATAAGATTCTAAATAATAATTAATTTTTCTATGCTGATTGAGGGGTCATTCATGTGCATTAATTCAGTTGTGAAAAGCTAACACATTAAAGTGAAGAGTAAGCATCAGATCGCTAGTTACATAGTCTGTGTTTTTTGGTCTAGAAATGAAAGAGCCAAGGAGAAATGTAGGTAGTGCCTCTTCTCAGTAGTCTGAATAAAATATCCCCTTTATTTCTTAAGTCTTGTATCCCCTGCAAGAAATGCCAAAGGAAGTTCTTTTGTTTGGCATGTGCCTTTATTATGAGTGTCCAGAGGCTGTATCAGTGAAAAAGCATGAATTGATAGTACTTTACAAACTGGTTCAGGAAACAGAATTAAACAGGTCAGCCATGCTCAAACCAAAGACGCTTTCACCCTCCAGCTGCTTTCAAACACAAAACAGTTGTGCAGGTATTTCTTGAATCAAATGGCTGGAGCCATTTTGTAATATGAAAAGGGTATAAATAGCAGCTGCTAGTTTAGGAACATTATTTGCAGCTTAGAGAACTGACATCCCTGGTTTTTGATCCCCTAATTAGACAGAATTTGAAAAAGTTGTGTTTAATTTGCAATTGACTTTAAAATCACAGAGTGTGTATTTCAGAATAACATTAAACAGCTTTTTAATAACCTGCAGAGCTTAGTGTTCCTAAATTGGTCCCCAGTGGTAACTTTGGAAGTGAGAGAGATCATAGAAGTTCACAGGGCACAACCTAGTTGCTGCTTCATTCTGCTTTTAGAAATCCTCAGGTTGAGGCCTGTGGGGAGCCCAGGACCTCGCTCCCTGTGGGCTAGAGGAGGACAGGAGACTGATCACATGCAAGGGAGATCTTTTATGCAGGATGACTTGGAGAAAATAGCTGAAAATCATGTCTTAATAGGAGACGTTTCATTATGGAACATTGTTCCATAGTGAAAAGAGTGGTAGAAAAGAGTGGTAGCAAATAGTCATAGCTGTTTACCCAAAACTTCAAAAGGAATTCACATAAAGTGAATGAAATATGAAATATGGCACCAATGTCTAAAATTAATTCCAGAGAGTTTTGAGCAATTGTTTGGTTTTCATACTAGGAAATCTGGTGTAAACAATAATAAAACTGAGAATGAGTACACACACCAATTCAGTGGGAAGGAGCCATCATAGCTTTTGAAAAATTATATATCTTCCCATAAATCCATTTGAGTTCTTTGAAGCAGTAAAGGATCATGTGGATAGGGTTGCCCCGGTTGATATTGTGTAAAAAGATTAAAAAATACTTACTTTTTCAGCAGTCCTTACCAAAGCTTCTAAATGAAATAAAGCTATCATGGCATGAAAATTATGAAGAAAGTTAAGGAGAAGTGTAAATGGTAATTTTTTAGAATGGCATGGGATTAGTGTTTGAATGTCTCAGAAACTTGTTCCAGAACTTGTGCCACTTAAGGCGTTATTAAATAGTGGAAAGGGATGAAGTATGAGTTGACAAAGACTGACAATGATAAAAAGCTTTTCAGAGTAAAAAAAAAAAAAAAAAAAGGAGTTNTTTCAGAGAAAAAAAAAAAAAAAAAGGAGTCTAAAGATCTTCAGCATTATCTGGTAATAGTGAATGGCTAGGCAAACAAAATTCATGTTGATAGATGCAAAGTAATATATGTGGGGAATATGCCATCTAATTATATATGCAGTATGGTGGTCTTTAAGTTAAACTCAAGAAGTCCCTAAACTGCTGACTGTCAGAAGCTGGGAGGTTTAGCAGGGAATATCATGGTGTGTCTGCCCTATATTTCGCATGTTCTCCCTAAACATCTGCTACTGGCCACTGTCAGAGAGGTCAGGAACTGAGCTAGATGAACCTTTAGTCTGACTTAGTGCAGCTGTTCTTATATTCTGGGGAGTGCAAGGAAAAGAAAGGAAATATGATTTTTGAATTCTTTTAACAGTTGAGATTACAGCTAAAATTGAATGGAATTTCATCAGACAAGGTGAAATCACATTTTTTAGCTCAAGGACTTTCTCTGCTGAATTTCTAAGGTCTGCAGCAAAGGTATCTTAGGAAAAGGTCATAATCTTTCATAATTGAAAAGCAAGCTAAACGTTAGGGTTGCTTCTATTATATAACGCTGTTTATCTTGCCTTAAATATTACTTCTCATAAAAGTTAAGATTGATTTTTTTTTTTTCCTAATGAAGGTAAGCCTGTATTGACTGAGCAGATGAAACAAGAGTGTAAGAGCAGAATTGGTAGAGCTGTTACAGAGCAGGGAAGATGATAATGTACAGAAGTGTGCTCACTGGCCATTTCAGACATTGCCATGAAGACTGTGCACTACTGCCCAGAAACCTTACTAAGCTCTTTCTCTATATGCTGTGGACCAGAAATATAACAAACCTCTTGATCTTAAAGGGCTTCTTTGAATTTCTATACTCTTGGTTAGGCTGCTCTCTGTGACATGGAGCAGGTTGATGGATAAAGGCTCAGAAATGCATAGTCTGCCTTTGAGGTTCTTAGACAACCTATTTACTGAGCTCTATTCAGTTAGGTAGAATGATAAAACTTTAAGGTCTTAACTGCCTGATAATTTGCTGTGAAATCCATCTTCCAAATGACAATTGCATCTCTGTTTAATCAAGGGGAATAGCCATCTTTCAGATAATTTAAACTGCAAAAAAAAATGTTTACCCAAGTGTCTGTAGTTCACAAAAATGACAGTTCCTTCTCTAAATCCTATAAAATATATAACTGAAGTGATTTTGTCCTTTATATTTGCAGTGAAATCCAAAAGACTGAGGCATTAATTCTGTCAGTTGGATAAAGTTTTGGGGTTTTTTCCCTAGAAGCTTTTTGTTTTGCAAGGAAACTCAATTAGCAGAGTATACATAGTTGTGGGCATGGCATGTATTTCTTCCTTGGTGGGTCTCACTGATGGCAGCATCAGATAAAAGGATTTAGCAAGAGCTGTGCCATGGCAATGCAGATCTTATTTACCTGGAGAAAGCCTTCTGCTGTCTTGACAGCTCTGTAAATCTGTCAGCCAGGGGTGAAGAATCCTAACTTGTACTCTAATTTGGTTGAAACTTGAATGCATGGGAGAGTGCAGCTATTACCTCTAGCCAAGCAGAAACGAGTCAACATGTTGATGGCTTGAATGAATAAGCAACTTTTAAAGAAAAAGTCTTAACATAAGACTCAAATTACCATTCCTACTGCCATCTTTTACAAACCTGAAACTCCCCTTCTCACAGGAGCGTTGTCTTTGTATCTGTGTGGGGTTGTTTGTGCTTGCAAGGGAACTCTGTCATCTACTCACCTTCTCCTAATAGTCTTACATTATATATATTCTGAAATCCTTTAGAAACCTGTGCAGCACAAGCAGAAATTGCAAAGATCAGCACACTGCCTCTCACTCTCAGATCAGCACTGGACTGGGAATGAGGCACTGGATAGCTCTTTGTCCATATGTTTAGCCCTAAATTTCTGTGCTGGACTGCCATTTTAAAAGTTTGCTGCACTGGTTTCTGTGACATTTGTCTCCTACTTACTGGGAAAGAACCAACAACTTTGTTTGTGCAGCGTTAGTAACTTGGTCTGTGTTTGAATCAGCTGTCACAGGAAAGTGGAGTTCAGCTGCATAAATGTATGTGTGCATAGTGGGGGAGGGATTCCTTATCTACTGGAAGAAAATAATAAAAATTTAAAGGAGTCTTTGGAGGTATTTTGACTGTGCTGGTGGCACATGCTTGGCATATGAAATACTGGACACTTATGCTAGTGCATGTTCCTAATTACAATCTCCTTATCATAAACAATTACTGTTAAATGCAGTGCATGGGGAAGGGGGAGGAGGAAGAAACCCAGGTAGGATTGTTTGGAGCTGCATAAGTCTGTATTTGCCTCAGGCTTAGTTAGCTGTCAAGAAAACCCCTGGAGCACCCAGAATTCACAGGCTTTACAGCTGATCATAATCAATAAAGGCAAATGCTGAAGCCAGGGGAAGTGGGCAAACACGTGTTGTCCTCTTGACCATCGCAGGCTAGGACTGTGTGCAGCTGTGTAATTGTGGAGAGGTATGAGGGTCAGACACACACTGGCTTTAGGCATCTGTAAGTGGTGCAGGAAGCTCTGATCAAACAGAGGTGACCACCGTGTGAGGTGATGTCTGCTCTTCCGTGGTCAATAAGGATGTTTTGTTATTTACGTCCTTTGGGTTCCTGTGTTTCTTTGCGTGGGGGCACAGGATTCTCCCCGGGAGAGCAAGAAAACACAAAAGGTCAGGCTGCTGCTTGATTAATATCAGCTAACAGCATGGTTGGCAGTGTTTTCTGCAGCTTCTGGTGAGAAATAGCAGTGCCTCGTTCGTCAGTGTAAAAACTATCTGCTGCCGTACCACAGCAAATCCGTCTCTTTTAAGATGGTTTTGGAGCAGACTTAAAAATGATGTTATTTGGTCACTTATCTACGAGAGTGAGTGAGATTCTGCTGCACTTTGCCACCTACAGCATATTGCTCCATGCTTTGGGTTTATGAATTTTGGGGAATAAGAAATCCGATTGCCAGTTTGTCAGTACAAAGCCTATAGTGCATAGAATGTTAAATACTGTAAGAGAGCAGCTTCAGAACATGATCCAGACCCGAGGTTTTAAGGTTTATACTAACTAATATTTCAGGTGAGGATGCTGCTGCCTAAACAGTCTGCACAGTCAAAAGTTTCAGCATATGTCAGATGGTTTAGTTGAGTATAACATGCTGGGACTTAATGTAAACTTCATTAGTTTTTCTGTTTTAAGAATGCACATAGGGTTGGTCACGACAGAGCAAGTGATACAAGTCTGTCGTGTTCAAGACTTGCACATCACTAAATAAATATTCCCTTTACAGTCTTGCTGTTTGAATACTTCCTGTCTTCACCTCCTTGCTATTGATAGAAGAGAATTACAAGGAGCCACAGTAATACTGCTGGTTTGGGATAAAAAGTAGAGAATACAAGCTCAGGCAACTGGTGCTTTATAATGCCAGAGGACAAGTGGATCAATACCTGGTACTGTTGATTTCCAACAGTTCCTGGAAGCATTATTTAAAATGGCTCATTCTGTATGGTTGGAAAGGTGTTAGATCCCATAAGAAATGAAAGATTTGTATGTTTTGACAAGTAATCATAATACTTCTGTTTTAATAAATAACTTGTCTCCATGCCTACAAGAAATTCTACACTTTTTTCTTCTCACACACAGAGATAATTTTCCGGTGCTCTTTATTAGTCTGTTCTCAGTGGATTGACATTTGGGTACTTTTGAACAAGAACAGGATTCTGACCCCAGCTGAACAAATCCTGCAATCCCAAGTGTCTGCATACTTGACTGACTGAGCTTGTCTTTAAATCCTGTATTCTTGTTCATCACTGCAGGTCATATGTTTGCTTAGCATTTCTGCCCCTCCCCAGCCAGGCAGGATGGGCTTGCAGCCAACTCAGCCTCTGCCCTCCTGTTGTAATGTCCATATTCAGAAGGATTGGCAGGATTGAAACCTTGGTGATGTGGAAAGTTTGCTCTAAACCTGTTCCTTAGAAAAGATAAGCCTGCAAAAATATGAATTTAGGTGGGGCTTCATTCTCATCAGCTTTTTTACCAGAATGAAAAGTGTGACAGTAGAAATTGCAAGGAAGGGCAAAATACGGAGAAGATCCTAGCCAGCTCTCATTTAACACAGTGATTGTGATTTTGACTGATTTAATTGAATAGTAATTTACTGAGTCAGACTCCTTGGTTCCTTGAGAAAAGAACTTGTAAAAAATTAATGTTGCATCATTTGATACTATGTAGATAGTGATTGTAGACATGTAGGTGGTTTTGAACAGCCATGACTCCTTGTGAGGGTAATAAGCAGCATTTTGACTATCTAAAGCCAAATCTTTGTTCCTGTCTGAAGACAATAGCCATTTTTAAAATTTTTTTTTTCTTTTTTTTTTTTTTTTTTTTTTTTGGGGGGCTTTTTTTGAGGGAGGGATTTTTTTTTTTTTCTGGGAGCAGTTTATGAAGGAAGAGATTTCTTGTTATATCTTCTTTCCTGGAATAGTTAGGATCTGTCATGAACTGTTGGACTGGTGGTCAGCTGCCTTCCAGTTCTTTGAGGGATGTCCACTATAGGGATCCAACAGAGACATTAATTACTTCCTTAACCTGTAACAAGTGTCTTTAATGCTATGGTAAAAAGCATTTGCCAGGAAGTTCAAACCTGTTGCATGTGCTGTGATACACCTTCTTTAAATTTTCTCATTATAAATATGTGTTTTAAATTTAGGAAGATGACGAAAAGAGACGAAAATAGTCTTGGAGAAAGGTTAAATAAGGATCTGTCACATTTCTCAGGATTTGTAAGAATAAAAAGGCTGCTGCAAAAGGCTTCTTGATAAATATACTGAAAAAGCAGGGGAATAAACATACAACTGAGTGAGTATGTGGAAAAAGCCCACACCTCTCACCTGCTAGCCAGTTCTGCAGTCACCCACTCTTCGTATTTGGGAAAAAGACTCACAACCCAATAAAATCCAAACCAAACATTTCTCTTACACTTGTAACACTGCAACCAACTCTGACTGTATGTGTGGAATCAGGGGCTTTTTGGCCCCTCCATATGTTATTTTTTAAGGTTGACTTTAGGGTTTTCCTTATTAAATCTCTAAGTATATAAAAAACAATTACTGGAATATACTGCGAGCTTGTTCTAAACTTGCTTCTACTCTATATCAATGTTCTGCTGTCTTTTGCTCAGATGACTTGATTTACATGGCAACAAAATTTAAGCTTTAGCTTAAATGTTGATTTGTCTTAGTTCCTCCAGGACTTTTTCTTCTGCATGATCCATCCTACCCAACTTTATTTTGCCTCAATATTATTGTCTTACTCATGCCCTGAGATGGAGTTAATGGTAGCAAAACCTGTGATAAATAATTTTCTAGCCCTTTCTAAGCTTTTTGTAGTTATTGTAAAACCAGACTGCTTTAACCTGAGCCCACAAGTAATTGCTCAGAGCCAGGGAGTTTGAGAGTGCTGTCTTTTCACTTAACATTGTGTAAAATAAGCCACTGCAGAGTGTTACAACCTGTGCCAAATGCTGATGTTAGAGACTATGGCAGGAACCATTTCCTGCAAAGGGCACTGTTAGATTTAAAATGTGGCTTTGTGGCTTTTAAGTTTTTTTTGGCAGAAGCTTTATTTGTTGTCTGCTTGTAACCTGTTGAGATATAAGGGTAAAGTAAATAGTGAATATTTCACTGAAATTCTGTTTGCTTAAACTTTTCAATATTTCTGCAGAATTGAAAAAAATCCTGTCTTCAATCTTATAATTAGAAAATAAATCCATAACTTTTATCTACACTATAGCTGTATTGAAAAGGAAAAACTAAGTTAATTAAAATACAATTAATTTTCCTTGGATTTCTTTTGAATTTTTAAAAAAAATGTGTCCTAGTAAAAATGTGCTTTGAAAAGTGTTAACTAAACATGAAGTCAGAATTTTGCAGTTTCATGATTATCTTCTCTCTTAGATATAAATATGCTGAGGATTTATTATGGGAGACCAGAAGCACCACTAGAAGATATTACTTCTTGAAATGCAAAAGCCCAATTTCTAATTCAAGTTTCCCCCTAATTGAAGACTTTTCAAACTGTACATTTTATAACAGTTCAGGAGCAGTGAAACCTTATAAGGTGTTTTGTTTTTTTTTTTTGAATGAGTAACTATTTCAGAAGTTAGCCAAGTTCAAGGGCATTCTTATCTGCTGTACAGTTCCAGTCATAATTTCATATAATTCTGTTACTTCACAAAGCTGATGTCTCAAAACATATTTCTGACCCTTGTCAGGCCACTTTTCGAGTTCAGACATGAAACTCCCTCAAGTGCAATGCATACTGCAGTAGCTGTCAGCTGATTTAGTGTGGAAGGAATGTAGCCTTTCTATCTATAGTGGGATTTACCTTATTACTGGGCTCTTTTTTCCTGCTGGGACCTACTCAGGCCTCTTTTCTCAGGCATAACTCCTGCAGGGAGTAGAACTGAACATTTGCTTGAGTCAGGAGTGCTAAATTAGGCAAATGTGAGATGGAAGAATTGCTAGAACATACCCAGGAGAGTCATAAATTAGCAACTGCAAAACATGACAGTTCTCAGTTCTCTGTTATAAAGCTTGGAGATGTAGCCCTGGCAGCGAGTTTGTCTTTCTAGAGACTGGTTTATGACTTGTAGAGTGCTGGGGTAGCTGATGGAAGAAAACTTTAGCAGCCCCAGTATGGTGAACAGCACAGAGGGCTTGCTTTCCCCATAAATGAACCTTGTTTTTTTGAAGCTGGCAGAGTCTGTGTTCGAAAAAATTCCCAGGTCAGCAGCAGCACTTCTGTGTACAGCTGTGGCTTGCATCTGTCAAAGCTTGTCTCCAAGCAGTGGAGGCAGCTCAAAAGTTCCATCAGTAGCATAGGACATAAACACTTGGATACCAACACACTGTGCCTCATGGCTTTTGACCCATTTTTATGCTGAAGGTAGCATACAGGGCACTGAATATTACAAGTATCTGTCAACATGCACACAGCATTATTATTTATCATTTTATTACCCTGGGTGTCAGTTGGACAAGTTCCTTTCTGGTTTATCTTCCTACCATGCCCTCTTATTTTTTTAAATTGAAATACATGAAGAGAGAGATCTGTGATGTCAGTGCTGGAAATTTCAACCTCACTCTAATAATAAAAGTTCTCTTGTTTCCAGCAGCTAGGTTGTTGTCTCTTTTTCTTGCTTAGGACACTCAGCCCATGATTTTGGCAAATCAAAAAGCCTGTACAAAGCTTTGATGGATTGTAACCTACAAGTTTGCTCTCTGTGTTGTAACTTCCTGAAGGTAAGTAATAAATTATTTTGTTAGGCAGTCAAAAATGGTGCAAGAAGCCTATTAATGTTATCACAGTAACGTCAGCCAAAATGTCTCCACCTGAAGCTGTATATAGAAATGAAAATCAAAGAGTCAGTAAAATTCAGCAGACACCACTGAATGATAGATTTACAGTGACTGTCTTGGATAGCTTTCTGTGAGCTTTAAAGCCAATGAATATATTTTATCTGATTGTAACTTTTCCAGGAAAATAAAAGCATGCATACAGTGTGTGCTCCATCAGACTTTACAGTATCAACCCTTTTTGGCATAGTTACTAACACAAATGAGTTCTTTTTCTCCTACCTGATGAATACCATAGTAATTTCTGTGACCAGAGCACTAGACATTTTGATTATCTGCTATCAGTTAACAGTTATTTCCTGCTACTGAAAGATGCTTGCCAAATAAGTTTTTACAAAGTAGATACAGAAGTCCTTGTTTCGGAGTTTTCATTATGCTACTGAAAGCCTCCAGGAACTGAAAAGAAAGAGATTTTCTAAGTCCTTGCTGAGCTATCAGCATGGCTATAACAAAAGGATATGTAGGACCATGGTGGAAGATTTGAATCTATTGACAATAGTGACACTTGTTTCTTAATTCTTGTTCTTATCTGAAATTTATCCATTGGTGAATTTAAAATATTTTACTTGAATTTCTATTCAACAAGTCTCTATGTCTCAATACAATCGCCACACATGGTGTGCAATACTTCATGTTAGTCTTACTAGAGAAAACTTAAATAGTTTCATAGTTTTATAACTGACAAACTTTTGAAATCAGATATATGCTGTGAAGAATTCAGCAACTTTAATAGATAGAAAGTTCAAGAATGGGTTTATGTAAGGCTATACATGTTTTCTGTCTGGATGCAGACATTCAGCCCTGCTTTCCAAATTACATTTATAAAGTACATGTAGTTTCTAGGTGCCAATGGCTTTGACTGAGAAATAAGCCTTTGGTCTGGGGTCTAGGAAGAGTGATGTTTCTGAATGTGCCTCAGTGTATAGCTAATCCAGCCCACAGAAAGGTTAGCTACATGTTCAGTTTCTATTTCTGTGAGTCACGAGGCTGTTGTACCAGCACGGTGGCTGGGCACTCTGCTGCTGGTCCGGGTGAGGTCCCCAGCACCCTCTGCTGCAGCAGGGCTGCAAATCTGTGTGTCCTTGGCAGCTCAGGCTCTCGCCCGTGCTTCAGTTCAGTTCCTGCTGGACACTGCTGGGGTTGTCTCTTGGAAACGACTCAATTCCTTGTGGCAGTAGACAATGAGGAGCAAATGGGGAAGGAGGGAGGAAACAAAGAAGAAGAAACTGGCAGGGAGCCTGTTTCTCTCATACCTGCTGCTGATCAGGTGGAGAGAAAGTATTCATTAACTGTCCCCCACCCCAGGGCAACCAGCGTGAGTTCTCCAGCACACGAAACAAAACATCACTTTGATGGCAGAGTAGGCTGATTTTTGTGTGTGACATTTTCCTGTGACCAGGTTTATCTGGGCATATTTCTTAACATGGAAGGAGAGAGGGGACATTTGAAATGAGTACAGACTTTGTTCATCAGTTACACAGCTGAGCACACTGAAATTCAAGAGTCCTCTTGATTGCAGACAGTTGCAGAACACAAGATGTTCTGATTGATGACACTTTCACAGGGTTTTCTGCATATTCTGTTAGCCCCAAGTGGTCAAAGTTCTCAAGAGATCACAGGGTGGCTGACGAATCACTCCTTCAGTAAAACAAGCTTATTGTTTAGGTACAGCAACTAACTATTGCATTTCAAAAACTACTTTCAACTAGGTAGGTGATTTTTATATTTTTGCTTTTCAGCCTTACAGAATCACATTTTCAGGTTTTTCCTGCTAATTGTTCTTTGTATGAAGACAGAAAAAATAAGGAAATACAGCAGAATATCTTCTGTAACCCCATGAATCCAGGAATGAGGCTCTAAGTAAAAAGATGATGAGGAATTTGGCTATAGACTGAGAGCCAGATGAAGGGCAGTGGAGAGGCTTGCTGAAATAGAAAACCTTGAGAGTGTCTTAATATCCACAATATTCATTATGACATAGAAAAGTTCAGAACTGCAAGTGACATTGAAGTGCCTGAGTATGCACATATGCACACATCCCTACCAGTTCATCAGCAGAAGTGACTGCAGAGGGTTTTACTGGTCAATCCAGTAACAGCTTGAATATTTTCAGTGGGAAAGGAATATTCTTGGATAAAAAGGAGTATTCTTTCAACAGGGCTAATACTTTGAGTGGGGGTGAATTATTTTTGTTTCTACATGTTTTTTTCTCACAGATAGTATAATAAAAATACACTGATTTTTTTTTTTTTTTTGGTATGTTTGAAAAACAGCAAGTCAGGGATAGGTTTGCTTTTAGTTTCTGAATCAGAGTGAGCAGATCTGAACTGCTAACCCCTTAGAATGACACAGACATGAAAGGGATGTGTGTATCCTTTCACTGTGCTGAGATATCAGGATAATTATCCAACACATGGTTCCCTCTCAGTGCTTTTCAGTGCATTTTGAATGAAGAGACTGTGAGGATAGCTGATTTTAATCTGAGAATCCACTTTAAAGGGGCTCAGGAGATTCAGTGCTAATAGAGGAGCTAAGTGATACAGAAGTATTACTTACTCCTCAAATGGGAAGATGAAAATGAGAATCCTTAGATAATACAGGGTAGAAATAGATACCTGCTGATCATCCCTCAGGCTCAAAGAAAAGACTGAATGAAGAGTATGGAAGGAAGCTGATGCCATATAGGTCTGTCCTTTAACAACTCTTTTCATTCATTCTGGTAGACCTGAACTCTGTATTTTAACTCTGAGAATATTGAAGAACTAGTACATCTAGTATAAGGGAAAGTTTGGGCTCTCTGATGAGAAAATTAGTTTATTGTACAGTGGAGTGCAACAGGCTAGTAATGATGCATGCTTAGATGTACTTGTATGTGTCTCAGTGTCTGTGGCTTTTTACATCTGTATGTTTTATCACACCATTCTAGCCCCTTCTTTTGGGGTTTTAGGCTTCACCTGTATTAATTTTGCACCCAAAATATGGGCCAGATTCTTACTGAGGCTCTTGGAAACTGGCATAACAAAAACAGCAACATAACATTAACTTTTCAGAAAGAATAATGCAATCAGAAGAGCTTTGCTTTGCTCCTCTTTACTTTCCTTTGCTGTTGTATTTATACAGCATGTTTGCAACATTATGCTGCCTTTCCAGGAAGCAGTACGATCTCAAAATTGACTTTTGTCAGATTGATATCTATCGAGGAGCAGCAGTTTGGTTTTATAGGACAGAAAACTACAGGTAGCTCTGAAAATCTAAAAATAATGGCTCAGTTAGAAGAAAAGTACATAATTTTTATTTTTAACATAACTTCTAACATTTCTTCAAAATTTCCATTGACTGTCTCAATTCCCCTCATCACAAACCACCTGCATGCTAATATTGAGCTGTCCCACATACTGTGTTTCTTGCCTTTATTGAAATTTTGTGCTCTGCTTTGGGAAATACACAATGCAAACGAGGCCTGTACTCTTTTATTCAGCCAGGAATACAACTGTTCCAGCTCATATGTAAAGGTAATAAAAGGTGAGCTAGACTTAAGTACCTAATAATGAAACCTTTAACTACCTAATATTGTAAGAATGAGAGAAGATTTATGAGAGCAGAGGGAAGCAAATGAATAAACCTTTTTTAGCAGAAAACAAATAAAACCCTTTGTGATCAATTTTTCAGGAGGAACAGTATCAAAGAGAATACTGGAATGAACTATATGATCCTTAAGGTCCCTTCCAATACAAATAATTTTATGAGTTTGTGATTCTATGTTTTCTCAGGCCATTTGAGTACAGGAACTAAGGAATTCCTCTCTTTTGGTGCTTCAGGACCTATGTAGTACTAAAGGATCGTACTTTTTTGGCTCAGAAGGTTAGGAATCTGACAGTATCAGGGATAATTAAGAGAGTTTAGTTTTCCCTAAATGACATTTCTGGAACTGGAGTCCCCTATGGAGTTCTGAGCTTGTGTCTTTATTTCCTGTCCTCCTGTGATGTAGGGAATAAAATGTTTCTTTGAATGCTTGTTCTTTGTTGAGTGCAGCATGGAGACGTTTGAGAATCAACAGTCCCTTGTGTTTACAGAAGCAGTCACTTCCCCACTGCATGCTGTCTAGGAATTACCACGCTAGTCAATTTAGGGTAAATTTGCAAAGTGGTGCACAGGGAGTCACACAGTTAAATCCCATTGATGTTAATGGGAGTCATGCAGCTAAATCCCTGCACATTGCTTTGTAATTTACCTCTTTGTGTTTCTCAAACCTGCTGGCTCATGACTAATTTGTGTCTCTTTTAGAAAAGCTTGAATGTGTTTTGGTAGTGGAATGGGCAGTCTATCATTCACAGTTTATCTGACATATAAATATAAATTCCAAAATACAGACATTCTCTCTAATGACTGATGTCTTCATATATTTGCCTGTATGGGTTTCTTATCAGTTAAAGAGTAGTGATATGTCAAGTTAGCACCAATCACCACAGTCCTCAGAACCTCAATTTCTTTAAGAAAGAAAATAATATCACTAAAATTTTTGAAAGCTAAACCCATCTCACTTACAGAAATAAAATAGGAAAAAAATATTTGTTTAAGTGAAAGCATAATGTCTTGAAAATTTGCTTGACCTATTCTGAAAATCCTTTGAATTTGCTCTTTGGTCTTCAGAAGGGTGCAAGTTAGATTTTCCAAATTAATATCAGTTTTCTGAAAAGAAGTGATTTTAGGTTCATTCGTGGGAAAAGGAAACACAAAGAATTAGCCAGTGTTTCTAAAACTGAGGTTAATGAATGGTGAAGTGGCTTGATACACGCTTGAAAGTACTTTGCCACTGTACGTGTTTAAATCTTGGTGTTGTGGTGATGAGAACCACTGGGCATGTTTACACCATGTCTCCAGCTGGCCATGAGATTGTCAAAATGTCCATAAACATGCAGGTAAAGTAAAACAGCTGTGCTGGTACAATACTGCACCCACACCAGTGAGCTCGGGCTCCAAGGAAGGTTATTAGTTCACTTGCAGCACCCTGCTGATGTGGCAGCACAGCTTCTGGTTCAAGAGCTGGCTTGGGCAGCACTCTCCAGAGAGTTTTAATGCCACCCTTCATTGTATGGCACAGGCATGCCCACAGAAACACTCATAAGATAATAAGGGACTCTGTCTTCTGGGTAAGGTTTGGATGATTCCCAGTAAATGGGGCTTAAAACTGCACCATGAATGCTGAGAGGAAAAAGAAAATATTGCCTCATTTATACTGCTGATTCACCCACTGAATGGAAAATAAGTTATGAAATCATGTAATTAAAGACCCTGTCAGCAGACATATATGCAGAGCAGGAATATACGAGGTGGAATAGGCAACCTGATATAAAAATCCTGTAACAGCACTGTTGGGCTCTGGAAGGTCTGACACATACAATTGGGCAACAGAGGTCAAGCTAGTATTCCTTGCTCTCACTTTGATTCCCTATGAAAGTTTCCAAAAAGTCACATGTTTTTTATATGGGAGTAAGGGTGTTAGCAGGACAAGCAACTTTTTAGGTGAGGGCTATAAGTAGTTTATAAGTTTGTCTTATAAGAATAAACCCACATTTCTTTTGCCTTTGGAATGAGGAAATCAGACTCTTGTGTAGGCCTACAGAATCTAAAGAATGTCAGAATCTTTTGCATTTTAAATAGAAAATTGGCTGTAAACCTGTGTATTCTTGGCTTTATCTGGTTTCAGCAAGGTTACAGGCATAGGGGAATAGCCTTTCTCACAGTGTTTTGATTTTTCTACTTGACAATGTGATACACTGAGGGGAGTTTGACATATCTGGGGCCCTGCAAACATCTGGACAGAGTAGGCAGAGCTGTTTTGGTTCACCAGAACCTGGCTTCCATATGTTGTATCCTTCCACTTGTGTCTCAGGATTGCATCACGGGGTTTCGATTTCTTAATCTCTGCAGGCATCAAATCTATTCATAACAAGTGGTTTTGATTGACATGTGAGCAGCTGGGGTAAACTGAAAGGAGCAAACTGAGATGCAGAACTGCTGACTGACTGTGCTACCTGCTTTCTTTAACAGCAAAATCTGCTTTAAGAGAAACAAACAGTAGGAGCTGTACAAACTTCTGATTCTGTACTGTGAATAGAAAGGCAATGCTCTGATACGTTGCACCCATGGCTGAAAGCAAAGAAAAAGTGCATGAAGATACTGGGATAGCACAGATCATAGTATTCTATTTTTCAGGACAAATTTAAGCTGGTATTAATGAATGTTAATAAGCATCCCTGAAAAAGCAGAAAACCAATTGGGGAATTTCAGAAAAGAATTTCTTAAGTGTGTCAGGAACAAACAACAGTTCAACAACTGTATCAGTATGACAGGAGATAAGGGTAGTAATCACAACATAGAAAAGGAAGTGTTCGACAAATATTTTTTTTTTGATCTGTTCCTGAAGAAAAGCAGGATGATGTATTCCTATGATAAAGTATTAAGGAAATACTTTCTATTGAGCTAGCAGATAGGGAGGACCATAAAACTAAACAGCGGAAGTTAAATATTTTTCTGAAATCAGCAGGACTGGCACCCTTGAGTGCCAAAGGAGTCAGAATGAGGACACTGCATTTCTTTTACTTGCAAATCTTGCAGCACTGAGGAACTTAAAAAATCCTTCAGAAATCAGTCAAAAATGATGGTATTGACTGGTAATGAAAGAGAAGTCAATGCTCTTTGGCAAAACTGGTGCAACAATATTCGATAAAAATAATTTGTTTAATGCAGGTGTTTCACTTGTGGGTATGTTTAGTGAAGCTCTGGTTGAAGATTGTGAGCATCTATGGATTTTCTCTCTGTAGCAGTGGAAGGAGGAGGTGTCCCTTATAAGGCTCTAGCATGAGTTGTCATCTTTCAAAGTTTAAGTGCCTACATCTGTATTCATGTCAACTTTTACAAACAATTGTTCACATGATCTAATAATGTAGGCTTCTACAGAGAGACATAGTTGCCTTCGGAACACAATCCCCTTCTAAAGTTGTTATCTGAATTAGCTTATCTAAAACAGTCTGAAGGTGCACATCTCTCCTTGCATAGGGAGCCTGGACAACCCTTTTAGTCTAGATAAGGGACTCGAGAGAAATCTGCCTCTGAATTAGGCTGGATCTCCCCTCCTTCGTAGGTACCTCCTGTAAAATAACTATGAAAACACGGTAAAAGGAGTGGTTACTAGACACAAACTGTAATCTTACATTAAGTAGATTGGACATCTGGATATTTCACGAGTCCTTAGAGCTTTTTCTTTCAAGTAAGGAAGTTTTGAGAAAACATTTGAATACCTGTTAGATATATGTTCCCCCTCCCCACCTGTTTAGCGAAATAACAATGTGTAATGTATCCTAGAGTATTGAGCTCCATTCCACTCTAGTTTTAGACTCATGGCTTTCAAACAGAAGTTATTTATAGGTTTGTGCAGCCACAAAAGGAGGAAAAAAATGAGGTAGACAATACATAGAAGTATGGAAACTGTCAAGTAGAAAAGAATGATTATCATAATATAGTGTTCTAAATTAAATAAAAAACTGCTTTACTGATTGATCTCCAAGTGTAATGTATGAGAATTCATCATCCTGTGATGAATTTCTAGGCTAAATATTATTTAATACTTCAGTCAGTAATATAAAAGAAAGTATAAAATAAATGCTGGTAAGACATATATGTCACAAAGACTACTAGAGAAGTTATTAATAGGACAAATAAATAACACAGATCAGTATGAATTTTTTGGCTAAAAACACTGAAAATATTGCTTTCAATACTGCCAAATAAAACATCACACATCTGGAAAAGGAAGACCACAGGTCAAGCTTCCAGTGTGTCAGGCAATGCTCTGGAATGTAAGAAAAGTCTTCAAGACTTGCCTGAAGACCTGGCTGAATATGATTTTACCATGACACTACCATAAAAATAAAAATCTCTGGATAAAACTTGAGAAAGCTGTGCAGGCACAGGGAATGGCATTCTGCAAATACAATAAGTAACATCCCTGCCATAACGCTGAGACCCATTAGGGCATCTCTGCTTCATAAAGGAGATTGCAGGAATGATGGAATTGGGAAAAACTACAGTGATTATACTCCATCTCATAATGCCTTTGAGACCTACATGTGTAAAAGAAGGGGTAGAAATTATTTTATTACATCTCCCAGTATTTTCATGAGGGAGGTGCAATTCAATCAATAAAAATGATCTGATCACAGTGATGCAAAGAAAATTAAATGTAAGAAATTTCCCTAAAATTAAAAGATTGGTGTATAAATGAGAAATGAACTGCCAATATTAAGAGTGAGAGTAAGTAAATAAAGGGCTAATATTGTGTAAATTTTGACAGATTATATATCTTTAGGAATATTTTTAAGTTATGAAAATGTGTCTTTTCATTAAATGCTTGTATTCAGACACTGTGGAGTCACTGCAGAAATTACAAGATCTGCTCCCCTGATATGCAAGTGTCAGATTAGATAATCATAACAGTTTTTCTAGGCTTCAAATCTAATAATATTTATAAACATTTCACAAACGATCATATGTTTTGAGTTACCTCTGTCATTAACTGCTCTACTCCCTCTGAGACCTGTGCTTCTCAAACAGTACAATCCTTTGACAAGGTAAGGTCCTCATCTCAATTTTAGCTGGAAAAGTATTTTTCCTCTATATTTGTTGTGTTGGCTCTTTGATTGTTCCTGGTAATTTCTGTGTACCTTGTTCTTCCTACTCTAATAAAGAGAACTGTATTTCTGGGGGAATAATGAGATCTATTATGCAGTAAAAGAACCTTCTCCAGTACAAGTGCCAGAGTGAATTCCATAATGTGTTATTCGGGACTAAGTTTAAGCACCTAATGATTCCACTTGCCCTTATTCAACATCAGTTTACCGAAAAGAGCAGACTCTCACAGGAAATTGAAATATCCAGTGGGGTCTACTATATTTTTTATATAAAACATTACAGGGTAAGGGATTTTAAAGAAGGATTTATACAGTAGAAGAAAGTATGAATACCATTGAAAATATGCAGGAATACAGAAGCTTCTAATAAGAAAAGAAGAAATTACAAAAATGACAGAGAAGGTGCTGCTTGCTACAAGATATTAAATGAATGAATTTGCACATTCTCCTGAGACCAAGGTGAAATAGTTTCTTTAAGGCTGGTCTCTGAAAGGAAAACAATGTGACTGAAAATATGATTAAAGTTCCATTAGTAAGAAGACAATAAAGATAGCAGCAAAAGAAGAAGCTTTAAGAGTGATGACACAGACCATTGGACAAAAAATAGTAAATACAATTACTATAATTTACAGATTGTTTGGCAGGACTTCTTTTTCCAGCATGTTTATCTTTAGATGAATCTTGAACAGAGCCCAATTTGTTTTCCTCTCCTTGTTTTACACTATGGCAAGAAGTCTCTCTGATCGTTGGCACAAAAGTCTCTGGTACAAGAGGATGTTTAGACTGTCTAATCTGTCTACTCTGCCCTGCTCTCTTCTCATTCACTGCAACTCTGAGGTTAAGGGCTGCTAAATACTCTACTTGCCCATCTTTTACAAAGATTACCACATGGTCAAACTGAAAAAAAAGCTTCCATCAAAGATGATGGGTCACCACTTAATTTGCTTGGGGTAAATCAAAGCAGAAATATTGTAGTTGAATTTAATCACTGGCTATCCATTAATTTCCATGACTTAATGCCACCTGTTGTAGTGCATAGTCTGTGCCATGAGACAGGGAATGGCTCTGCACATGGGTGTTCGTCTTTGCAGCACAGACAGGCAATGGGTTTGTCACCACAGTTCTCCTTTACAACCACTAAAATTATTAACATCTGGCAATTACTTTCAAAGAGTTTTATTGTGCTAGTCTATGGAATGGCTAAAATAGCAGTTGAAAATGACCTGGCTGCATTACTCCTTGCTCTAGGGGTAAGGCATGTTGAAAATGTTTCTGCATTACCTGGTAGAAATGGATGCTGGTTTGGGACTGTGGCTTCTAAGTACTGTGGTGTCCAAATCTCATTGCTCCTGGTGTGTCATGCCCTGAGAGAAAGATGAATTAAATCCCTGTAAATAACTCTATACAATTTTTGAAAGAAAGTAAAATATGAGAATAAAGATTTTTTTCTTTTTACAATATAGAAAAACAATCCTTCCTTCTCCCTAAACGTGACGACATTTTTCCCATATTCTCATGCATCTCTGTTTTTCTGGATTTCCAAGCGTGGAAAGCAGGAAATACAAGTATATTTCCAGGAAAGTCTTGCAATTTCCTATTCCCATGTTGTTAACACAACAAAAGGAGAGTCAATTCAGCTCACCTTAGCATTTTGGAAAGAGCTGGTACTAAGCCTCTGCATGTCAGGAGGGATGCAAACCACTGGGGTAAGTGGTGACAGGAGGAAACACTTGCATGGTACAAGAAATACCAGCAATTCAAAGGAGATGAGAAAGAAGAAGGGAGTGAATTTTCTCTTTTTCGTTTAGGCAAGACACCTGTAGTCTTAATTTGTGGCCTCTTTACTTGTTATGTGAGGTCTTTACATATTTACTGCTATTTAATGCAAAGGAATTGTGAAAAAAGAGCCGACAGCAGTCTACCCCAGATCCCATTAAGGGTGACCTTAATGCAGAAATCTCCCTCACCCCACTCGTCTGGCTGTGCAGCACCTTTGGGCTCCTCAGAGAGTGCCGTGGGTGGGCACAGGGCAGGATGGAGGTGTGATGGAGCCTTGCCTCACTGGTGGTCTGGCAGCTCCAGGAGCCCCCGGGGCAGCCACCAGAGCATCCAAACAAGCTCTTTCCCCGGGCTCTAGCAGGGGTAAGGAGCTGTCTGTGAAGGAGCCTTGGTAGGGAGGAAACCAGGAGAAAGGATCCAGCAGGATTAATGCTGTAAACCCAGGAAGCAGTGCCACAGCTGCGAGGGGCAGGGTGAGGTTCTGTGACAGGGATCGAGAGAGAGAAATGAAAACAACACTCAGGCACCAGGCATCTGCAGTGCTGGAAAAATTAGTTTCAGTTTTGTGTCGTTCAAGTGGTGGTGTAAGCTCAAGGGAATGGGGAGCTTCACCTCATTGCACTAGAGCTGTGTGGGATAAACAGGTACTGGAAAAACATGTGAGTTTTGGTTTTATGCCATTGTTTGCATAAAGGGGGAAGACACCTTGGCTACTGGACCTTCTCTGTGAAACATATTTAGTCAAGCAGTGTTTGAAAAAAAAATGAGGCTTCACTAGGTTTGGGGAAAAATGAGAAAGGGAGAAGAGGTAAGTGAACAGAATTCAGAGAAAGGTACAGAAGAAAAGCCAGCTGTGGATACCCTTTATTTTTAATTTTAGCTGTGACCCATAACATTCAGATGCAGTAAAGAATTTGATATTTCAGGCAAAAAAGAACAGGCAAATGGGATATTCAGTCACAACTAAATGGAAACATATTTTTGTGAGCTATAGTGTTAGTGTGCTTCAGTCTTCCTCAGTGACTTCCCCCTCACAGTAGCAGCCCATTACTCATGAAAATATGCTCTTTCTTTTTTACAAATACTGGGCAAGTTTGAAAGGCATGTGTGCACAGGAATGAAAGCCTTTTCTAACATCTCTGGTGGTATATGCCCCCTTATGAAAAGGAAATTGAGGACAAAAGAAAAACAATCAAAAAATAAGGTATGAAACATTTAAGCATATTACTTTTATAAGTGCATATTGAAAATAAATGCACTGACCTTTTGAGATTGTAGGTTCATTCTGGGAAAGGACTTGAGAATTACAAATTTGGCTCCATTCAGAATTAGAAAGAAAATGTTGATTTTCTTACCTGCTGTTTGAAAAATGGTTCACTTTAATGCTGCTTTATGGTCTAATGGAGGTCAGATAGCTGCTGAGGAATGCTGTTCCCTACCTTTGGTGTTCAGGAAGGAATGATCTTGTAGATTCAGTTACTTAAATTTAGGCACTCGTGTGTGTGTGTACACCTGCAGAATGGGTTTATAAACTTCTGTGACAGACAATGGAATTTTAATCTGAAGCATACCTGGAGGTTTGGGGTTGGTTGGTCTCACCACAAGGCAGGATCCTACATACAGGCAGATGAGCTGTCCTCAAGTCTCTACTGAGTGCATGGGGCTGAGGTAGGAGGTAGGATTTGGACATTTAGGTTTTATGTATCCTATTCAGTATTTTTAAACGTCTTCCTTTAGCTTTCAGGCATCTTTATTTATACCTTTGCATCTTCTTGTTGCTCTTTTTACCAAAACCTCAGTGGTGCACTTTGGTATCATTCCACTGATATCAGTGTAACTTTGCTGATTTGCACTGGTTGCAGCTTTCCTTCAGCTTGGAGGGTTTATTTTAATGTCCCATTTCAGTGACCATTATTGGATTATACCTTTCATTAAAATTTTCAATGTTGTAATTAATTTGGAAACACTGAAACCCAACATTTTAACTTCTAAAGAACACTAATCAGCACTTCTGGCTTCTTCTTTTTTTTTCCACTTTAAGCACTGGCCCATAAATACCTCATTAACAAGAAACTGTTGCAAGTGTTTTCATTGTTTTCTCTTTGCTTTGTGGTGAGCTAAGTGTTTCTGAATTTCCTGGGAGGATGCATCAGACTGTGACATGCTGAATCTGGTTTTATCAGTTTTATTCTGTTTAAGTGATTTAAAATGCAGCTTGAGGTATGTAGCTATATCATTATAATAATAATAATTATTATTATTACTGTCACTCTTTTTATTGCTATTATTATCGGCATTTGGGAACTACTGATTGTCAGTTCTGTATTGAGACTAACTGAGCATAACTCCAACCAGTTCAGCCAGGAGCAGACTCGTTTTTGCTTTGGTTTTGGTTTGTGGGGCTGGTGGTGACAAGAATACTGTGGGGTTTCAGCTGTTGCAATGTTTGGAGTTCAAGCACTGTTTGTCCAGCTTTGGGACAAAGATTTCAGTAAGAGGACACATTTCTTTCTAAGCTGAACAAAACATTGAGAGACTTTCACAAGACCTACATGTTCTTTCTTGTTCCAGAAACTCCTATAAGCCAGAAATATTTGTTGCAATGTGGAATATTCTGTGAGATTATAATAGCTTTGCAGAAACCTTGAAATATGTAGTGTGGCAGGAATTTCTCTTTTCATGAGCCTACATTTATAGACAGGTTCAGAGGTACTTAATGAAGAATATAATAGACATTATGAGTCCAAGGTTTCTGGTTCTGGGCCTTAGCTGGAATGGAACCTTGGTTTAACTAATGGGAGAAGAAAAGCTTTCAGGTGTCGTAAGCATTAATTAAAGGAGAAAACTCTGTGTATGATGATTTAAAGGATGATCTGGGAAGCACTCTTGCTGTGGTCAGCACCATCTCCTGTGGCCCTCCAAAGCAGAGGTGCCACAGAGCTGCTCAGGCAGCTCAGGAACACAAGGCATTATTACTTTGCAATTCTAGATTATAAAACACTGTGTAAACATGTGCTAGTAACTACACCTATTTTTTATGCAGGTCAGGATTGGGAATACTTCCAAAATCAAATCAGTTGCACTGTGCAGATTTGATTTTGTGATATTCAGCTATTGGTTTGAGAGATACCTTGGGGCTTTCTAAATGGCCTGGTCAAATATTTACATCAACTCTACTAATCTTTCTGTCGGCTTTATAATTAATTGAAAACTGATTTCTCTATGTAGCAATCTATTCTTGTCCCCAGCATTTTAACTTATCAGCAGAAGTTATTTCCATCATCTCTGTATCACAGGCCAAGGTTAGAGCACTCAGCAATTTTAAAAGTGTTATCTCAGCTGTGGGCTCCTGAGCCAGATTAGCATGTGTGTAGTAAATCAAAATGTATTCAAGATTCCTGCAGTTGTGCATGTGCTAATTCTCTTTGGGTGTAACTGAAATGGGATGAGAGAGCAAAAATAGAGTGGTAATCATCAACCAGAGCAGGATTTCCCAGCTTGTGGACAGGTGTGTTACTGTGGCCCTCCTCAAAGCAGAGATGTCACTGTGAGGTTAAAATGCCAAACTTTAACAATAGAGACATCAACAGAAAGAAAGACCAAAGATAAGACATCTGGTTCTTTTCTTAAAGATTCTGGGGTTGAAGTCAACTCTTTGCTCAGTTTGATAATTTATGACGTGATCCAGGAACTTGTGTGGTCCAGCACTATTAGTGAATTGAACTGAGGTGAAGCAATACCTCGCTGTTTGCTTTCCACACAGGCAGGAAAAGGAGCCTTTTTCCTTCACTGTGAGATAGTTAATTTGGCTGCATGTTATGGTCCTACTGTGTGTCTTAGCTCCTGTGGTAGCTCGCCTGAGTTTAATTGTTCACCTTGTGCATGGCTCTGGCACCTTGTGCTCCCTGCTGAGATGTGTTGGGAATGCTGCCAGTCCTGAAGGAAAACCTCTTAGGGCTGCCCATGCACAGACCCAGCAACTCCACACGGGAGAGGCTGTACTGCAGCAACTGATCTCAGCGTAAATGATCCCTGTGAAGCTCAGCACCGAGCTCAGGAGTCTGATCTAGAACAAAATTCCCTTTACTTTGATGGCACATTGGGCCCTGCTTTTATGTCTGTGCGACAGAAGTAATTCTTGCTTATCACTGGGTTGTATGAGGTTTATTTTGAATTTTTGAAGTTTGTCATATATATTACTGTGCTTGTGTCTAATACATTAGATGGTTAAATAAATACATATTTAACTGTGCCTGAATTGTTCCTCCTACCCAACTCCTAAGGTTGGATTGATTTTATTGATTTATTTGATTTTTAAGAAATGTAATTGTGTGTATCAAAAAAAACTACTGAGCCTCTCCTGGACCTCTTCAATTGCTTTAGGAACTTAGCGCTGGCTAGTTCAGTCACTGACTACATAAAATTCCTAATTACTTAGTCAAAATGAAAGATAAGAGCACAAGGAGGATGACCTCTACGTTTTTAATCAGCTGTAGCTATCGACACGAGCACTGCTGTGAACTTGACAAGCTGTGATACCTGTACTGACGATCATAAAGATAATGAGGTCAGCTGCTGATTTAAGTCAAAACAAGAACAGACTTGATGCAAATGAAATAAGAGTTAGCACTAAAAGTTCGAGTATGTGAGAATGACTGTAAAAATGGTAATCCTGAACAAAATGATTCTTTTTGTTGAGGTATCAGCTTTTGTCACTGGGAGAACAGCTTTTTTTTTGGTGAGATTGCCAACTAATTTGCCTTTTTTTTTTTTTGCTGGTTTCCTCAGTTCTTGGTGGGTTTAAAAACCTCCGTGGCAGATGCTGAATTGCAGATATTGTTACCAAAGCTAGTTTCTAGACCTCCTCTTGTGGAGAAAATTTAAAAGGCTCATCCAAATCCAAGTCATGGATAATTGAGAATACAGAACACAGATACAAACCAATTGCCATGAAACCACCCCAAAACATGCATCATTACTGAAGTGATTTTGCAATTGTTTAAATAGCTAAAATCTTAGACTCTGGTTTTCAAGGCTGACCTTGCACCCTCTTTCATGGCGTTTCCTATGGCTGCCATTAATTGCAAATAATTCTCTACCTTTTATGCCTTTGTTGCTGTGCCTTTATATCCAAATCATTCACATCAGAACAAATGTGAAGAAACATGGTTTAAGAAAAGAAAGAAAAGGCATAGTTTCATTCTCCAGCTGTTCACCTTTTCTGTAAATCACTTGCCTTCCCTTATAAAAGACACAGGCCTTATGGAAGTATGAGGTGATCACTCACAACATGACTTTTACAGTGGTTTTCCAGTTAAATAATCAAAGTCTTCTAGACCTTGGTTTATAACTTAGATAAATAGACATTTCAAGGCATTTAAAATTCCCCACCAGTGACCTTCTAATGAAGATTTAAAAATATGTACCATTGTGCTGATGAAGACTAAGAGCTTCAAATTCAGCATATCAAGAACTTTGTAAGTCATATCATGCATCTGAATAAATACTACCACTTATTCAGAAACCTGCCATGCTCTCTGTTACTTCTTTCTCAGGCCTAACTTATTATATCTGAAGTCTTGTACAGTTGAAATGTGACTAAAAATGTTTTAATACAGAGAATTTGAGAGAAAAAAATGCTGAATTGTTAAAAAACCTCATCTCTTTATATTCATTATGGTAATCACCTGCATTCCTGACTACAGTCTTGTAAATTCCTGTCTATTATTTTGAGAGAGGAAGATGAATTATCTTGTGGGTTGCAGAAACCAATAATAAAACTTTCACTTTGTTACAGGTGACACCAGAATAAAGGGGAGCCAAACATGACTTTCAGGTTGAGCTTTCAGAATTTCTTTCTACTCTTGGTCTTGTAAGGCAGTGCAGCTATAATGCACTTGGCACAGGTCAAGGTCTTAATGGCACATTGGTAGCCCAGGTGTTCTGCTTGGGTATTAAAAGACTTAACTAAGGAAAAATAAAAAGAAAATTACTATCACAGAGAAGCTGTCTTATCTGCATTTCAGTGGCTTTTTTTTTCTCCAAAAGTGAAATAATCTGATCAAAAGAAGAACAAAAAATTACTTTGTATAGATTACTGAATTATACATAGATATAGTGAATTATTAGGACATGAAGGGAAAACAATTCTGCCATTACAGTAGGCAGAGCAGAGCTTGTCAAAAAGATAAGGCCAAAATAAGCTAAATATTTTTTCTTTAAGATTTAAAAACAGGGTTTATAGCATGTTAATGTTCGTGATTGATGAGGTAGAAAACAGATGCTCTATCAGCAGAGATAATATCATCAACGTTCTGAGTAAGGAATAGTTTATTATTTCTCAAAAGCTTTGTGCCCTTCTGGCCTTGCTTAGGGACTTGGCAGGATATGAAATGAAGATGAATGATAGTTTAAACAGGGTTCGCCCTTCCTCACAAGACCTTATTAGTAAAATAGGAATACAGAACATCGGCATGCAAAATTAGAACATGTGAAGCACCTCCTGTAATAGACTTTCCTTTTTTTAAATAATTGATTAGGAGCATGTAGGACAGATCTCATTATCAAGGTCTATTGATTTTTCTACTCACAGCCTGTTGCTAAATCATTTTCCAATTATACAATAATGTTGTAAGTATAGAGGACAGATCTGGATGGAAGTCTTAATAATTCAATGAGCAGAGCAGGTTTTTTAAGTTGAGAAAGACAGGGAGGTAATGTGGAACTTGAACAGAAGGTCTGATCTGAGTAGGACCAGGAAGCACCATGGAAAGGTTTATGTTTTAAGGTGGACTACTAGAGACCATGTTTGTGTATTTGTCTGCCATAAGAAGATGCAGCACACAAATTCGGTCACTGAAAATTTGTAAGAACAGAAAAACTGTTTTATGTTTCTGACAAGAAAGAGGTACTTTTTGAATCCTTAGAGCCGTAGGAAAAAACTTTACAGTTAAGAATCAATTATAATAATAAAGAGAATAGGTTAATGTATGCATGCAGCCTAGATACCTGGTAATTGACAAGGACTGTGTACATAAAAAGGACAAATACTTCTGTAATTTTTGGCAACACATTTTAGCCCAGGAACTCTAAACCTCTGTAGAAAATGAAGGGATTTTGCTTCTTAAATTTTATGCTTATTTTTCCTGTTGCCAAAGACAAACATTACAGAGTAAGAGACACATTAATTAAATCTTAATTTTGCTTTCCAAAAGTTCAAAATGTATTATTTAGGCTCATCTATAATGAATGGAAAGTAATTCAGATGACCTTTGCTTTGGGTTCCTAATTTCAGATGGGTGAATCTCACTCCAAAGATGCTTATGTTGGTATTGAGGGATCCTAATCAGTAGCTTCAGACCAAAGGATGAACTTTCAGGTGCCTAAAAAAGATGAAGCCTGAAGGAACACTCTTCTTTGCTGATAAGGAGCTCCACCTCTTTTTTTAATCTCATACATCTTAGACTATGCATGGTAGGATGTATAGTAGAAGCAGAATAATATATATATAATCTCCAATAGACTATATAATATCCAAAGCTGTAGAGTGCAATCATGGAAAACCAACTCCCTGAGATAGGAAACTGTATTTATAATAACTTATAGGCGTGCATAAAAGTAGATCAATAAAGGCAGTCCATCTTTAGCTACCTAAATTTATGAAATTTTATCTGCAGCTGTAGTTTTAAGTATGGATTTTGTAACAAACTTCGGGAATTATTTATTTTTACTTTATTCTTTAACTTAAGAAGATCTTTGCTTACTTGCAATTAATTAGTTCCAGTTCCACATTTATTTATATTAATTAGTAACTAAGTTTTTTTTTGTTTGGATAAAAAATCTTTGCAATTCTTTTCAATAAAATGAAACAACATTAAACCAGAAAAAAGTATTTTGGATTAAAGGAAACAATGACATTATTCCCCAATGTTTATTTAACCCCTTTAAAAATGCAGTTTAATTCTGAAATGGAAAACCATTTCAAACACTGAAGATGAAACATTTAATTTTGAAAATGTTGAGCAAAGCAGTTGTGGAAAAGAGAGAAATGAGTCTGTAGCATTCTAACTATCAGATCTGTTTTGGTATTAAGTGCACAGCAAGCAGACCATTCTCACGATGGCTGTTCCAGTGCTGGAGCACCAGTGTGAAAGTGCTGCAAGACTACCTTCCTCCAGCAAATTGTAGTTCTGACAGGATTCCTGCAAGCCTCGAGATTCCACAGGTTCCTCCTCTCATTCTTTCCCAGTTCCAAAATTCACAAGCTGTTGAAAGTAAACACACTAAATGACTTTTAGAAGGTGGTTTGAAGTAGCAACCTAAATGGGCTACACAAGGATCTATCAGACAGGCAGTGCTGCATATTTAGATGAAAGTTAAGTCCAATTCTTCTCACAGCACCACTCTCTCCTTACATTCATCAGCCCTTCAAAGTATGTTATAAGATCATTCAGTAAAGAATTTTGGCTTTACACTGTGAAGAACAAACAGGTCAGCAGCCCTTGGCCTCAGACAGAAACTTGTAACACACATGCATGAGTAACTAAGAGTAACACTGTTTACCAGTTGGAGAAACACTGAATAATCGAGATTGTATTTCCACAGTTGAAACAATGTGATTTTCAAGTGACTCAAATTTAAAAATAACTTCTTAGAAAATGCAGGGAAAATAACCCACAAAAAATCCCAGAAAGATATAATGTACAGGTAAGGTATTATTCAGCCTACGTGATTTTTTTTTAAAAAGACTACACCTTCTTTTCTCACATTCCTTTCACCTTTATAAGATGACAATACATCTTGTTGCAGCTACGCTTGAGCTTATCGTTGAGAGACATGGGATGTGGAATTTATAGGAAATACAATTAAAACCAAGTTTTTAAAACTGCAAAATACATAAGTTCTCATGACTTATGAGATCAGTGCTACTTGCACTGGTGATATATTTTTTCTTATTGCACTGTTCCTAATAATTTTTTTCTTTAAAAATATTTTATGGATTAGAACATATATCACTTCTTTTTTTTTTTTTTTTTTGTTTGTTTGTTTGTTTTTTTGTTTTTGTTTTTTTGTTTGTTTTTTGTTTTTTTTGGTTTTTTTCTGTGTTACAGAAAGCTTATAAACTGTGATAGAAGACCTGGCTTACAGTGGTTGGCTCACTGGGATACTTGGAACAGGTACAGTGATCTCGGACACTGGACAGCCAAATTCTTGGATTAGCCCTCAGGTGGCTTTTATTGTCCTGCTGAGCTCTGCATTACCACAATTGGCTGTGAGCTGAAAAGAAAAATAAGGTAATTTAAATATCTGTACAAGTATCCATTTGTTCTGAATGCATTATGGTTTATGCCAAGTGGTGTCACACAAATCATAACTTGGACTGCAGGAAGGGGAAGTGACTTAATGCCACCACTGCATCTGCAAACCATGTTTTGCAAAGCAGGTAACACCACAGAGAGTGAATCACACACAGAA
Organism: Daphoenositta chrysoptera; assembly: GCA_013397915.1. Classification (NCBI taxonomy): domain Eukaryota; kingdom Metazoa; phylum Chordata; class Aves; order Passeriformes; genus Daphoenositta; species Daphoenositta chrysoptera. The sequence goes on along the minus strand of VZRO01000695.1, from coordinate 351,754 downwards.
TCACACAGAATGAACTGGGTTGGAAACGACCTTTAAAATCATCTAGTCCAGCCTAGAGATTGCTTTTGTATCTCTACAACAAGGGTGTGGTAGCCACTGGGACTGGTGTCTGGTGGCCAGCTCACACTCAGATTTATGTCACTGTACCAACACTACACTGAGGTCAGATTAAAGATGTCTCAAAGCTTCCATCACACCTCCAACACTGGAGAGCTGTCCAAACTATGATGAATGGTACCTGAGGTGGGGACAGAAACCCTTCTGAGTGTCCTCTCTTCTGTATGTTCAGTCTTGTCCAAAATTTATCCTGTCTAAATGATGAAAATTGGGATTTTGTGGATGGGAATGAGTCTTTAGAGGAAAAAACTAGGGTTGTGATTGGGAGCTAAAGAACAGAATGTAGGGCACTGAAGTGTGAAAAGTCTTCTGTGTTTTGTGGAGTAGAAGCTTTCTGTGGGGAAAATAGGAGTCATGAACATTGCACTAGACAAGCCAACTAGCTACCCAAAACTGCTGGCATGGAATATGAGTGTTTGAAGGTCAGAGCCCTGGGGCTAGGAGTGTAAGGCAGATAAAGGTACAACACCTGGCTGCAAGCTTGGAAGTCTCCTACCTGTATCTTGGGATGCCTGTAGTAGCCTATGTGCCACCATTGTACAAACAGCAAAGAAACACTACATCTGAAAGCCATGGGACTCTTTCAACTTGCATATTTTATTTTCTTGGTGTTTGGTGTGCCTGATTCCTCCTGGAGAAGGACCAAAAATAAAGGACTACATAGGTGACAAGATGGCCCCAACAGTTGTATTGACATTTGTGAAAGTATGCAAACACAGAAGAATGTTCACACCCTTGTCATTATACTCAGATTGTGGTGACATCTGACATCTCAGATAAATTTGGATAAAAGTGAATGAATAGTATACCTGAATAAGACAAGCCAGATGGTTTGTGTGATCCTGACTTTTTTTTGAAACTGAAATGTATTTTATTAAATAAATTACTATTTTTCATTTTCCCTATACAAATAATTAGCATTTCAGCAGCACAAAATAGCTACTTAAAATAGGTCTAAAAATATTTGTTCACATTTACTTATTTTTTCTCTCTTTCTTTTACTTTTCAGGACTTTCCCCATAAATACACATTAACAAGAATCTTGGAGCATGAAATTAAATATGTGTATACTTACAGAAATATTTATAAAATATATGATTTAAATTTTTACAGGTTATTTTTGTTTTGGTTTGGTTTGGGTTTTTTAAAAGCTTTTTACTTCAACCAAAGTCTTCACAAGAAAATATATCCCATTTTAAATGAAACACTGTCATGAGGTTCATGTCTCATCCTACCTAGCAACAAGCTTATAAGAAATGAGTTTACTTTCTGGTCTAATGCAAGTGCTGTCATTTTTGTTTTATTCTTTTTGTTCTGATAATATCTGTTCTCCAAATCTAAATTGTTTTGCTTGGCTTCAAGCATTATTTTTTCATCCGGCAATATGTTTTAAAAAATGAAGGCGTATTTGTTTTTATTATTGATATTAGATATTAGCTTTAAGAAACCTCAATGAGGGCTGAAGCTGTAATTTTTAGTGTTTCACAAATGCAGAGCTAAAGATAAGCTGTTCTTGCAAGTCCATAATTTCAGGGATAAGTGGTTTCAGTGTCCCTATATGCTCCTTCTCCATGAAGATAACCTCTCTCCTCCTGTGAACTTCAACTTCATGCTCTCACATATAATCATGGAATTTACTGTGTTCATCATTTGGCTGCTCAACTCTGCTATTGCTCCAGACCCATTATTTCGGTACTACCACATCCTAAACTTGCCAAGGAACACGATTTCATCTCTGACAGGGCAAGTTAACCAGTCCCAAAGAGAGAACAGGAGACCTGCAGAAGGGCACAGCACCATAAAAAATGAAGTTGCATGAGGCCTTCACCTGTTCTGTTAATTTATTGAGGAGCTGAACAGGCTGACACGTGTGTGTTGGATGGGAGACAGCTTAAGGGAGAGTTTGTAAGGAAAATTTCTCTAAGGATAAAGAAACCAAATCTTCAATTTTTAATTTTCTTTTCTGTGGGTTGGTCACATTAGGAGCTCTGTGTGATTAATGAGTTTAGTATTGGAAAAAACATGAATTTTCGCATTGACACTTATGTATAAGAATATTTTGATCTAACAGTGGGTAAGAAAAACTGAATTTCTGATGATTCTGTCTCCCCTTTCCCCCCCCTTTCCCTGCATATTCCAACTAAAACTGCCTATTTCAGAAAGTCCCAGAATAATATACACTTTCTCCAGTAATGCAGAAGCCTCTGGATGAAGGAAAGTCTGGTTAATCCATAATAATGGCAGGTCTGTTTATTGATCTCATAAATTGCACTTTACTTGACCTGTCAAAAAAGCAGAATTCCCAGCATGTACTTTCCTGCTACTCTAAGAGCCTCTCCTCACCTCGGGCAGATTGCTCCCCCCAGCCTCTCCCCTTGTGCTGGCAGCTGTTGTAAACCCTGGTCTAAATTCATTAACCTTCCTCCAAACAATCTATTCGAGTTCATCCTTGAGAAAGTGCAGATAGAACAATAAACATTCACTCCTGATTTTCCTTCCCTGACTTTCTTAACACACCCGTGCACAAGCTGCCAACCTAATTTTCTCCTAATAGGAGGAAAATTAAAATCAAAATCAATAGGAATTGAAATCAGCCCACAGAATAGAATTTCCTAATTAGCAGTGCACTCATTATAGGCAGTATTAACGCCTGTCTGATACCGAGGAAATCTGCACGGAGTGATCTGAGTGGTACCAGAGCAATCAATGGCATCTATCTGTCAGCAACAATCCGAGGGACAGGCAGTGCTTAATGGAAAACACTGTTCAGTGTGATTTATTGATTGCACACTGCTCCCAGCTGAACACCACCCTGAGGTGCGAGGTTGTTGTTGCCCTGCAAATGCCCTGAGTGGATCTCCAGTGACTCTTGCCTGGGTAAGAAGCTTTGTTTTGGTTTAAATGGATAAAATTGCACTCAGCTGCATGACGTGGATGGTGGTGTTACTACATAGTGCTGCTGAGTTTTACCCAGAGCCAAGGCAGTCTGGAAAAAGATTCCTGGGAATCTTTTAACAGTACCTTTTAAGAGAATGCATTTTATCTTTTAAAAAATTGTGTCTTTGAACAATGCAAATTTTAATAATGTAATTTGAACGCTACAGTAAACAAAAACGGAATGCTTTAAAGGAATCACTGATTTTTAAATGCCTGATTCCCTTTACCAAGGAATAGAGGTGAGTTTTAGCTCACATCTAATTTTATTGGAATTTTGACTCATAGGTGCCTTGGAAATACCCTCTGGTTTTATTTTCTCAGGAAGAGTAAGAAATCTGCAATTGAATTGTAGGCCTAGGGTAGAGTAATTATATATATTTTTGTTAACCAAAATGAGAAAATGTACCTCTCTTAGGTGAAGCATTAAATGTCTAGGTGGCTAAAGTTAGCTATGATGAATCAAAACCAAAAAATACTGAGAGAGCTAAATGGAAAGCTTGAAGAAGTTTTGCTAAATTTTTTCCAAATTCTACACTCACATGAACTCCCTTTAAATAGCCATTCTAAATATTGCCTTACATAAATAGTTCTAAAAAACCTGTATCTGACAAACTGTCAAAATCATGTTCAGATAGATGGCTCTGATAGATGTGGCTGCAGGTCAGATGTGTGTTCTTCCAGTTGTGCAGGGGTTTGTGAGCATCCTAAGTACTTGGAGTACATAGCAATTTCTGCAAAAAAGTATTTGAAAGGGACAGGACTCCTCAATGTTCTTTCTGATGTATCCAACAGCATAATTTTTAATGCAGAAATATGCAGGTGTTGCAGAAAAGTCTAAAAGGATATCTTGCATTTGAATATGGGAGATTGTCTTGAGCTTGACATTTGCCTGGGAAATCAAAAAATTTTTGAAGACTGATGAGCAGAGGCATTGGAAAACAGAAAGAACAATAAAATTGCACTTTGTGTATTTCTTTCCCCCGCCTTAGTAGTGTTTTTATTAGTAAATCCAAACTAGTGTCAAAACATTCCCAGACTGTGGATCTGAGAAGGCACTTTAGGACACACTGTCCATGTCATGCAGCTTAGAAGGCTGTGAAAATTTAAAGGCTTGCCATTTGGATAATTCTATCTTACTGCTTTTTTTCTATCTAGGAGACAGTGGTGAATTATAGCATTTTGCTGCAGTAGATGATAGGATTGTAGATTGGTTTTGAATTAGTTCCACATGTATTGTGAACAGAATTGGAATGCTATTTTAGTGGGAACTGATTGGACCTAGCAGCTCCTAATGAAGGAGCTGTTAATTGGCTGGTCTTAAGAGAAGCCATGTGAACATTAAGGCAGCTTAAGGAGCAGTGTGGTTAGTGGAAGACACAGACTTACCTTTCCAAAAAGCAGTCTCAGGCAATGTCAGTCAATGGGTTGTCTGAGGTTGCTAGAGAAGGGCCAGTTCTTGGGATACAAGTCCAAGGATTGATTTGAGGCACCCTAGGTTAGAATAGATCAGAAATTGTTTGTGCTATAGGGAATTACTGAAGTTGTGCCTTAAAATTCCTTAATTTCCAGTAAATTAGTGTGTAATGACTGAATGGTCAGCCATTGCAGCAGTATAAACAGTGTATTGCTTTACAATATTCTCTCTTGGCTCATCTGTAATATTTGGGAGCAGCACCTGATTGATGGGAATGTAATGATAATCCGGCTCCTCCACTTAACAAGCCAGAGAGAACATCCAGATAAAACAGCCTGTGCTTCTGACACCCAGAAATGGCTGAAATGACTGCCAGAAGCTATTGAGCTGGAGAGAATTTTAAATGAATGAATTGGGCATGAGTCACGTCTTTCCACAGAGCAACTGTGGCCGCTGGCTGCAGGAGCACTTGAGAAGTCAACAAGGGCCTCTTTTGAGGGAGCTGGGGAAAAATTTCGTAACTGACTTGGATTTGGAATTCTGCAGTGCATCTGGGATATTAATACCCCACAGCAGCTAGGATTATTTAAAGACAAGCAGCTTCAAATTGTCAATAACTCAAATACTAGCAAACTTGGGTGGTGAAGGGTGGCAGTGTTAATTGGTCTGGAAGCAGTATAAATACTTTCTGCATTTATCTCACTTACAAATGTTCACTGGTGATACGTTATCAGTAATTTATGATGTGCCACGACAATCGCTTACATTTCTGACAAAAACAGCAATTAGTTAGAAGAATGAGGATTCTCCTTGAATGTTTTCATCAAGTCATAAGGGGGATTTCTTTCCTTCCATGCATGAATTGTTTGTAAAAATCCTTTTAATTTGGCTATTTTCTCTCTTGCCTGAATTTGGTCCAGTTTTTAAACTTTTCTTAAGACCTTACAAGTGCTCTCATGAAATTAGATGTATTAATTATGTGCATATCTAGTGCATACATTGGCATGCAATCATGGTGAGAAGTACAAAAGAAACTCATCAGTTTAATCATGCACTTTCTTGATACTTGATTCAGACATTGTTGCTTATTTGATTTTTTTTTCTCTTTCACAGACAGGGTAATTATTAACAAAAGTTATCTTCTGAAGGAGAAACAAAATGTGCATCAAAATTTTCAAATGTTGCCTCATGTATGGGGAGTGCGCTATTGCCCCAAAATTTCATGCAGGTTGCTTATCAGGTGCAGGAAAATGAGTGGAGGGGTCCAGTTTGTCACTGTGGATATCACAGTGCAGAGAGGTACTGTATTCTCTTTCATCCTCAGGGAAAGGGATTTGCAGCACTGTGAGAAAAGTCAAATGCTTTCTGAAGCTGATGACTGCCATGAATCCAGATAATATCTGTGATCTTAGTGGTTTGGTAGCTGAAATAAAAATACTGTAAAATATAGGCATCCCTGATATATTTTTTTAAAATTTTCAATATCTTTCTGTTTGCAAAGTAGAGAAATTTCAGTTGTGTTGCTAAGTGCATTTATTTGTGTTATTCAGTGAGCGCTAGTAGAGTTTGTTTTTGATAAAGAAGAGTTTGCCTAATTCTTGATGATTTAGGACATTCTAGAAATATATTTCAGAATGTAAAGGAAACTTGAAAACACAGGTGTAATATTATGGTTGCATTCACAGGCCAGCAAAAGATAGACTATGTTCCTGAAGATTCAAGTCAGAAGCAATTCACTTCAGTTTGTTTCCTCTTTGGAGGAGGACTGGAGAAAGCAGTAATAAAACTTTCCTTAATAAGTCTTATAAGCAGACATATTAAAAAATTATTGGAGCCAACTGAAAGCAACTGCTTAAGAGTTTTGGGTAAATCTTGGAAATGTCAGATTTTAGTCATAAATGTAGTTATTTATATTTATTTAGGTGCATACACTTCCTTCTAGACCTACTTGTTTTATAACTCACCTTTAAAAAAAAGCTTCACCTGACAAGTCAGTTTTCAGCTGTGGATGGAATTTAGGATCTGAGCACCAAGTGTGGGGTGTTGAAATATGATGTAACCATAAAAGACAGAAAGTGGGCTTTCTTCTTTTTCATGTAATTTGGAAAAGATATAAGAACTGAACCTCTTGGACCCCTTTGTATCTCCTCTAGGGTAGCTGTGTGAGGTGACCACAGTCCCAGGTGACATTGTTCATCACCTGTGGCTCTGGAAAGTCATTGGAATAAACCTGCTACATCATTCCCTAGGCACTGTGGAGCTATGAAACACTGAACCTAAAATGGAACAGTGTTGCTTAATGTTAGAGAGCAGCCAAATGTTATATTCCAGACAAAGGGCAGAATTTGGTCAGTAAGATCAGTCAATGGAAAAGGTGACTCAATCTTCTGATACATTACATAAATAGTTCTGTTTTAAGAAAGACACTTTTTTCTAATAGGGATGCATTTAATCTTTTGTTGAACTCCCTTAGTCCTGCACTGCATAACAACACAGTGGTGTGAGCTGCTGTACTCAGCTATACAGGCTTTCCATCAGGCCCACGAGCAATATATCAGAAATGCCTGCAGATCAGATGAGTAATAATAATTGCGATGGAAAACTGATATTTTTTTGTCCGAATTTTTCTCGTCCCAGGTACAGAATATATTTCTTCAGTTCTTAGAGAGTGGGTGACAGGCTCATTTCAAGGGTGAAGAAGATACAGCAGAAATACTGTGTGGCAACAGTGTGAATCGCTGGGCTTGTTGCTTCTGGAACAGTATTTGATTCAGAGGATACTGTTTTTTGTGAAACTGCGGTTATCTCCCATCCCCTGTCCTCAGACGTTGAACTGTTATGCCAGTGGCACGGAATAAAAATGATCCAGAGTTAACAGATAGGAGAAGAATCTTCAATCTGAAAAAACAGGCAAGTAGTAATTAAAAAAGCTGAAACCCAACAAAACAACATACCATGCAAAACTATCTAGTTTTTCAGTTAAACTCATCAGGAAAAGAAATTTATTTTGCTTCTGGAAAAAGCATTCCTCCACCAGATCCTCTCTTTCTATGACATTGTGTGCAGGAACACACTGTGTACTAGAAGAGGTGGCCCATTCTTTTAGACCACTTTGACAGGAGCAGTGTATTTCAGTTCCCAAATTTTCTCGGGTGTGGAAACTCTGAGGCACAGTTCATGGACCCGGGCTGTCTGCTGGAAATACTGTCAGGAATGATACAAATGATAATAAATTTGCTTTTACTGCTCCTCTCTGTTGTAGTAAATTTGTACAAAAATGTGTACAGACCTTCTCTGTAAACCCCTGGGGAGGAATTTGTGCACAAAAGTAACATTCTCTTTCTCTTCACTTCAGTCTGTAGTGTCTTTTTATATTTGTGGAAGGTGTCCAACAGGTTGGAAAATGCATTGAAAACCTAATCCAGTCAGTACAATACTGGTTTTAGTTTAAACAAAAACCAAGCAAGCTTTCCCCTTTCCAAAGCAGTGTCTCCAAAAATACTTCTCAGGTTCAGAGAGTACATTTTTGTCCTGGTTTAACTCCTTCTGTGCTGAATAACAAGCAAGGCTATTTTTGCATAGCATAATACATGTACCTTTTCAGGAAAAATATATTTGAAAGAATCATGGAATTGGTAGGGTTGGAAGGGAACTCTGGAGATCATCCAGTCCAACCCATCTGGCAAGAGAGGGTCACCCTGAGCAGGTGACACAGGAATGTGTCCAGGTGGGTTTGGAATGTCTCCAGAGAGGCAGACTCCATGACCTATGTGGGCAGCTGTTCCAGTGCTCTGGACCCTCAATGTAAAGAAGTGCTTCCTCATGTAGAGGTGAAACTTGTGTTTTGCTTTGTGGACATTGCTCCTTTGTCCTGTCACTGAGCACCCCCAAAAAGACTCTGGCACCTGTCTTTTCTTTAACAGCAGAAGTTTGAGCAGAGCTATAAGAATTTCTTACATATTTGGCCAAAATCTTTGCTAGTACACAATGAAGTTAGCACAATAGCATTTATGTCTAGTAGTGCAAAATTTGAACCATAGTGCATGAATCAAGGGCAGTGGCAAAGGAAATGTCATAATTTCCCTGTGATTCTTTTTTTGAAAATAATATAGGGAACATATGGCATTTTTGGACAATGGTTTTGTAAAATTTCACAAGAATTTTCCAGAATGTATTCCTGCTAAATGAAGATGCTGAATGTAATTTGTTGCTGAATAAGGAGAAGCAGGATTGGCAGAATGAAAATATTGGTCAAATGTAAGTCATTAAAAATATAATCATAACCTTTCCCAGCTAATGCCTAGAGTGTTGTATGCAGATTTTTATTATGAGAATGGGAAAGGACAATATTTGCTGGACATGGTCTTTGTCTTTGATGAACTTAAGACTTCACTACACACCTTCCAAACTCCACAACACACCTAAAGCATAGCCTCATACTTGCCACTGTGAAGGAAATTAACTTTAGCCCAGCCAAAACCAGCACAGGACTCAAGCAAACCAACAACTAAAATCTTTTCTGAATAGGTTCATAGGTATGAGGATGGAAATGAAATGTTAAGCAGCCAGACAAGAGCTGAGTCTGGATGAGGGAAATGAAAGGACAATTTTCGATGAAGGTTTTTCTCTTTTTCATCTAAGAAATTCCCTCTTTTCAGTATTTTCAATATTCAGTGTTAATACATAAAGATTCTGATGAATGACCGTTGTTTGGAAAATCAGTTTCCCTGCAAAATACACAACCAGCAGTACTTTCTTATAGGGTCCAGTCTGGTTCATGTAATAGTCAGTGTGAATGAATCCAGAACATCTGAATTCAACGGATAGGTTAAAATTACACCCTTTTTAGTTTATTTTCCATGTGCAATTCACTAGAAGAAAAGTGTTCCTGGACAATTCAAGCCTGTATGTATAGCAGAGGTCCTGGATTCTGTGAGATATAACACCGTGCTACTCTCAATGTGAAATGCAACTCAGTGTTAGCTAAAGCTCAAATGCAGCAGGTAAAACTGCTGCTGTGGACCAAGAAAGCACAGGTGAGATGCATGAAGCATAAGACAGGAAAGGGGAAAGACAACTGGTATAAATGTGAAGAGCTGAGGGGAACAGAGACCAGTGGACAGGGCTGAAAGTGCCTGGGGAGGAGTGGGCAGCTGAAGGGGAGAGCAAAGACAAGTGGATTAAAAAAAAACACAAAGAGAAGTAATAGAGGAGGAAAGAGAATAAACCTGAAGGCAGTGAGGGTGGAGAAGTAGAACAGCTTCCATCTTTGCAATGCTTCACAGAGATGTAAGAGCAAAGAGCCATGACAGCTCTGAATTCAGGGCAGAGTACACAGCTCAGAACAAAAATGGCACTGGTTTTAAATGACCCAAGACAAAATGTGCTGTCTGGATTTTTATTTTATTTCAAGAGTCATAAGTCCATACATTGCATTTTTCTGTATCACTGACACTCCCTGTCTCTTTTTTCCTGTCAAGAGATAACTTTGTTTTCTTGCATAAAGTCGTGATTAATTTTTTATAACTCAGGAAGGAGCCTTAACTGCAGAAAACCTTATCCTTCATTTGGAGCATCTGTAAAATGCAAGATGGAAAAAAATCTATTGTGTAGAGAAAGAGCATCCACATCCTTGTTCTGACCACGGTAAAAGTTGCCCTGACTTTAAGGGAGGTTAATTTGAAGCCCTCCTCTCTCCCCTTCATACAAAGGGGATCACACTGCTGGCTGCCAGCTGGTCAATATGCAAACTTTCATCTGAGGGTAATCCTACCTCTTAACCCACATAGTACAGATTCAGATGTACCTTTTATTCCCCCTCACCTTCAGTTCTATGTCTAGGCAAAGCCCTCTGGTTTTCAGTGGCAAGACTCAGCCAACAGTAGCCAATGACCTAAATTCTGCCTCTCTCTTCCTTATCCCACAAAGCCCAGAGACCTGGAACTGATCATGTCCCAAGACAAGTTCTGGCTGCGTGCAATGATAAAAAAACCACCAAAAATTAAGATTAAGAGAAAAAACCAGCCACATTAAAGGCAAGTGACAGATTTGGTTACAGCTCTTTGAGTTTCAGGAGTTAGTTTCTTCTCAAGAGAAATATGAGATATTTGTCTGGCAGCCTGATGCCTTCCTTCTCCCTTCCTCCAGCGTGGGATCTCCTCTGGAGTGTAAAACTGATGGCTACAGTCTGAATTCACCGAGAAGGGAACAGGATATCCATCATGTTTTGTCCACCCTTTGACCATGCAATGCAGGCTGCTCCTACACAGGGCATTTACCCAGCTGGGTCCAGTGGCTGCTCAGGTTTCCAGCAGCAACTCAGGGGAGTCACAGGTGCCTGAGGACAGCCAGAAGAAAGGTGCTTACGGACCTTGAACTCTCCTGAATGTAATTTTGGATGCTCAGGTAAGATTTCAACACAAACATTTCAGGACCAAGACTGCCAGGAAGAATTTTCTCAAAATACATTTTTGACTTTGCCTGCAGATGCGTTTTGCAGGAAGTTAGAGAGCTGAGATTCAGAATTCCCATCTCTACAGTACAGCTTCATTGCCTGGCAACACAAACCTGAGGTGAGGCTTCCTCTCTGTCCTGAGGGCTGGGGAAAGAAGGCAGAGAGGCGCCTTCAGAGAAAGAGGGCGGTTCTCAGGGATGTATGCAAGACTTCAATTTCATCTTACAGATCTTACTCTTCTTTTGTGATCACCACAATCTGCCACATAATTGTGTTTGGTAAAAGGTTAATGTCAAAGGTAATGTATGGGACATTTTATTTTGCAGAAGAAAATTATTTTTTCTGTACTTTTTCAGTGATAAAGTTGGTAAAGGTATATGTGCTATATTTGTGCTTGGGGGTCATCTTCTAATTTTACCTTACAGGGAGCACCATGAAGTGGAATTTTAAATTGTTTTTTTTTTCCTTTTTCCGGTAAACTTAGCAATAGAAAAAAACCCCATATATATATACACACCCACACATATATATCCACACACACATATATGTATATATATTTTTTTTTTAAGGAGGATGCCTTCAGAGTGTTCCCACATATGACCTTGTCATATAGGTGCTTGGTCTGCAGTTCTGATGGGAAAAGAGATGGTAAAGCATCACCTACTTCATTTGTGGTGTGTCAGATACAATCTGGTGATGTTTAGATCCTATGAGGCATTGAGGTCTGGCTGTTACACACTAGTCAGGGACATAATCACAGCTCACCAAAGTGAAATAGAAGGAGAGAGATTTAAAAAAGGAGAGAGGAATAGCCTATTTATGAGTTCTTTTGGCTCTACTCCTCCATGATAAAGTTTTTCTTCAGCTAAAAAAATGGGTGCGATTGTTAGGTAAATATGTATACTGAGATGAAGAGGAGAGGAGAGGAGAGTGCTG
>VZRO01000695.1:267895-339802 GCA_013397915.1 Daphoenositta chrysoptera | reverse complement strand
GAGGAGAGGAGAGGAGAGGAGAGGAGAGGAGAGGAGAGGAGAGGAGAGGACTGCTGACTACTGCCACACGAATGTTAAACATGAGAAGGCAAAAAGAGTTCCTCCTTGTGGTAATGCTCTTGAAATGTGTAAGTGACAAATACATATGTATTTTTTGAAAAAAAACCAAAAAATCCCCAAGCAACCCCCCAACAATTATGCTCTGGAAGCTACGGAAAGCCCTTCCAGGGATATTCTTGAAACAACATAGAGGTCTCCTGGTTTAGGTTACTCATCTATCATCATTTGCTGCTCTTTGGAGATTACTCCCATTGTGGACTGAGAAATTGAAAGAATGACAATGTCTTTGCAACATGTGTAACAGAGTCTCTTAATAATGCCTTATAAAGAAATTAATAATTGGCATTGGTTACATGTATGTAGGGACAGGACACAGTTCTGTCACATGCAGGACGATTTTACCTGAGAGAGTTTTGGCAGCCTTGGGTTACTCCTGGGTCTGCTGCCTGGTTCTGTGCTAGAGCTGAGCCATGGTGGCCATAAAAGGGGAATGTCTCCTGAAGCTGGGGTTAGAGAGCACAGACATGGCAGAACAGCGGGATGAGACCCGGCTGCAAGCCTGTGCTGCAGGATCAGCCGGTGTGGGGAGCAGGGAGACGGAAAATCCCAGCAGTTGGCTCGTGTCTGTCAGTGGGGCTGCAGCGCCAGCTGGGAGACCTCTTGCTCTGCACTCTGCTCTCTCCTGCTGGGGATGACACAGGCAGCCTGCAAAACAAACAGCAATTTGTTAGAGCCTGATGACAAATTCACACGTTGCCTGTGAGTGCACATGTACGAGGCAGAAAAAGCAAATTCCAGCTGGAAAATCTCACTGGACCTTGTATTGGCTTAAGCTGGCAAAAGCTCCCTTATATCTTATCTCACAGAGTGGTTTCCTAGGATCCTTGGTGTATTCATTCTGTCTGCAGATAGGGAAAAATGAAATGCTGTCATCGGGTGAAGAAATCTATTGCACAGGTGATGTCTTCTTCGTACCTTCCCCTAGCAGCATATCTAATGGCCTGACAATACACAAGTAGCTTTGTGTAGACTCTGTCAACGGGTAGAGGTGCCATAAATCCCACAAACTGACTTGTTTTAACAAGGAGCTTCTTGGAAGCAAAAAGAAAATAAACTCTTCTCTCATAGAATACATTTGAAGTTTGACCTATGAAGCCATTCCAGGTGGTATATAGCTTGGTGAATCTCTGCTTTCTCTCTTTTGGAGCAAAGTCAGATTGTTTTCACTGTGATGAGCTTTTACTGCTCTCTCAGACCAGATCTGGAGAATGTCTGCTTCTGTAGTGGTAGATGAGTGTCCTGAAGTGACAAGCAATGGTCTTAGAACTGAACTTGTGCCAACCATTTTCACTCCTTAAGAGAACTTGTCTGGAAACACTCATCCAGCCCATTTTATTTTTCAAGTGAAATGCAAACACACTACAAAATCATACTTATTTTTGCTGAAATGTCAGCATTTTGTGAGGGTGAAAAAGTCCTGACATTGCTGAAATTGGAAATTTCACCCTTCAGCTATATTTTATGTCAGTACCTCTAGGAAACATTGCCTCACGGTATCAAGTAGTTCCTGAAGTTGTTTTACTGGGAATTCTCTTTTCCATTGTACTTCCCCTCTAAGACAGGAAGGCACTGCTAGCCACTACAAAGTGATAGTAACACATTTTGTGTTATGATGATATAGACAAAATTCTTCATGGCGCCTTTCGTGTGATATATGTCAACTTTTTGGACAATCTGGATAACTTCTTGTGCTTAATGGGCTGTGCAGAGATTTTTTGTGGAAGTGACCGTCTCGAAGACAATTCCTCTATTTTCAAAATCAATATTTTTTCAGGAAAAAAAAACCTGTCATAATTCTCTGGCTTCCCATATGAACAGGCTTTGCCATTTTCATTTGCTGTGGAGAACATTTATCAATCAGGAAACAGAAACACATTAATTCCTTATTTCTTTTTTTCCAGGAAATTATTTCATGAGAAAATTTTAATTCTGCTCTAAATCAGGGTTTTAATTTTTTCAGAATATAAAGATTTTTGTGGGGGAGATGGACATTTTGAAGACTCTTGAATCTTTTTGTTGTGCTAAGGTTAGGAGAAAGAATGATTAATGTGAATATGAAAAGCATCTGCAATTTCTAAGGATGCTACAGTTATCCATACCCTTGGGATTTCCAAACTACATCCTGAAATATATTTTATACCTCAACGTTGGGGCAAAATATGTGAAAGAAATTTTTTAAGAGTGGCAGCTGAATGAAACATATTACTTTAATTCACTTAGCAAGTGAATAATAATACACTTATTAAGTGCCTGGTTCCCTATAAGCTTCTGAGTGATTGCCATTGATTTATGAATTTATATATGATTTGGAGCCTTCCTAATTAAGATGCTGCTTTTCTTTTTCATTAGTTTGACGGTAGAGGTCAGTTGACTTGACCTTATATTCTTTGAGTAGTTTGCTTTATGAATGACTGCAGTGGGGGGTTTCCAGGAAAGGATCTGAATTTTGTCTCCCTGAAAGTCTGGGATAGCTTCTGTTCAGGGAATCTCTATTTCCAAGAACTTTCTTCAGAGAAGATATGCACATAATTTGTAGAGGATGGAATTTCAACAAGAATATTGATTACTGACTGATGCTCAGGGAACTTGTAATTTAAAAATATTATAAAATTTGTTAAAATCAATAATGTTCCAGAGGTCCCGTTGACACTAGAATAATGTTTTTATCCTAAACAATTTCATTCAGAAAGCAAAAAGAGGAAAAGTTAATCTTTTTGGGTAGAGCTTTAGTTTCTTTTTCAAATAACCTTTTTAGCACCCAAGTCCCTTTGGTGACAGCTTTACTGCATAAGAAATACAGTGAAGTCAGAAGTCCCCTCGAAGCAAGAAGGAAAACATACAAAGGATAGTCAGGAGCTGTGAAAGTCAATACCAGTGTACTACACAGCTTTTCTTCTGCACTGGAAAAGGCATCAAGAAAGTGCCTATTAGTAGTCAGTAGTCTTATGTCCTGATTTTGAAGCCATAAGCATGGCAAACCTCTAAAGGGTTATTCCACCTGAAGTATAAATCTGTTAAATACGTATCCACATTGCACCAAAATACTTTAGAAGTTCCCCTGAGTGAGAGATACTTTTTAAAGCCCTCTATCACATTATAGGAAATACATTTTGGGTTGGAGACATAAATTTAACAGTGTTCTTTTAGCCATTGTGCTGGATGCACTGCAGACCAGCTTCCTTAAGTATTCATTTAATGGGTCTCCATTGCAGGGTTTTGTCTGATGGAAGGAAAATCAGTTGCTTTAAGAGGCCTGCTTGATTTCTTTAACAGCTCTTCAGCTTGCTGGTCTCCAACATCTAGAATTAAGTTTTCTATTCCATCTTGTGCAGGACTGAATAGAAAAGGGTGAGAAACGGGGAGAGTCAGACTCTGTCACCTAATTAGACCAGATGGATATTGCACGAGACTGTGAACTAGTTTTACCCAGAGATGACTAAAAGTTAGTCTGTGCTTCAGGGGAAACCTCAGTGTTTGGAAATCTTATTCCAAGCTTATGTGGAAGACAGTTACAAATAGGATTCTTGTGAAGAAGGCATTTTGAACAGCATCATGACTGCAACATCATTTGAAGTTAACTCTTTAAGCTGCACCTGCTTGTAGCAATTGTTGGATGAAGTGTTGCCCTTTTATTTTCTCCTCTAAAGAGTGCTATAAATTGAGGAAGATGAACAATAAGATGGCCAAGGAATGAAAAAGCTCTATATTGAGTTTGGATAGGGCTGCTTGAACACTGTAACTTGCAAGTCTCAGGAAGAGACTTCAGGAAGCTCCAAGTCTTACAGAAGTGTGCTCGTGGTCAAACTGAATGTCATGGACAGAAAGGTCCTTCTGTGATGTGTTTTGGGTCAGTGAGTAATAACTTCCCTAAGAAATTCCATTTCTATGGAAAATTCACTTTCTCTTGTGTTACCTCTAACAAAATCACTCAGGAGTTGGGTAGAGATGACTGGAAGGTGGGGAGAAGCAAATCAGAATCTTATGAAAATGTGTCTCTTGCATCTCTGCATCCCTGGTTGAGATGGATAGGTTTGTTTTCTCTTTGCTTTCTTTTTTTTAAATAGATTTGCAAACTGCTGCTTTAAAGTCTAATTTATGAAGTTTTTTCAGTCCTTTTAATTAATTAATTAATTAATTAATTAGTTTTGTTTTCTTTTTGTTTGGTAGGTGGTTTTTTTTGTTTTTGGTTTTTTGTTTTTTTTTTACAGACAGAGAGACAGAAACATATTCTGGATAAGGATCTAATTTTTAAGCTGTTTATCTCCAGCGAGGTTGGGTGCCTGCCCATCACTGGCTGCAAAGTGTGTAAGTGGCAGGTCTGTTCTCTGTTTTTGCCTCCTTGCTGATTCTGTTTGATTAACTCAGCAGCAGTTGGGTATTAGCTGAATAAAACTAGCTCTCCAAATGAACATCTTTATTGAGGAACATAGGGTGAATAAAGAATTTAATTCTGATGCTAAAAAATTGATGCCTTCCTGGAATGATGACCAATCATTGAGTGAAAAAATCCCCAGCAATCCCAAACATAAAGACAGATTTCTGTGGTATCTGATCCATACTAATACTTTAGGGACTTAGGTTCTAATAGGTGGTCATTATTTATATCTCTGGGTAATGACACAGATGCTAAGGAGCTATATCTATAGATATGTTTAGATATGCATTGCACTGCACCAAACCAGGCACAGCAGGTTGGTTGGACCAGGGGAACTGGGCTGGTGCTGCTGTCTTTGCATTGGCAGAAATGCAAAGCTCTGCCAGAAAAGGAGAATTCTTATTTAGGTTACACTTTGTACATTTCCTTTCTGCTGCTGTGCTGTCAGCAGTCCAGCATCACAATCTCTCACAGGGAAGGATTCCATCTTTCATGACTACTGTACAAGCAAGGCACTTTTAAATAATGAAATAGCAAAATATGGATTGCAAAGATGGAGGAAGAGAACAGTGTGAAATCAAAAGCTCATAAGATGCTTATTCCATAGTCTCACCAAATTAGATAAGACACTATCTGAAGGCCAATGGAGAACCAAAAAGCAATTAAATGGAGAAAGAAATACCAGAACAAAAAAGGGAAAGACATTTATAAACAAATTAATCTAAGAGACTTTGAGCATGATGTGAAAGTTGGACAGTTTGAGATTAATTTACAAATGAAAGTATATCTTTATCTCATGTATCAGGGCAAATACAGAATTCTTTCTGTTTTTCTGCAAGTGGCTCAAAATTCAGTCAGGAAAAGCGTGAACTGGTAGGAAAATACAAACCTAAAAGGGCTTGAACACTGAGCAGAAACTCTTTGGAAACCTGAATCAATCTGCTTAATATATGAAATCATCAAGTTCTTGACATAGTTTTCTTAGGAACTACTGCAATATTTGTCCTCAACCTTAATGGGGAAATACAGTGACTTTTAGCTTAAAAGGATAGATTAAATTAGCTGTATGGGTAGACTTCTCTTCAGGAGAAAAAAAGATAATTTCATGAAGAAAATAGCTGTTGCAACCTTTATGATTTTAGTTGATTTTCATTTTTGTTAATGGGTGGGGTTTTTTTTCATTTGTGGTGAGTTTAAGGCAATATGTACTGTAGTGTGTGTTAACTGAGGCTTTGTCCCCATTTGAAATCCCAAGGAATGTTCCCACTGCTTTCAGTGGCTGCATGGTTTGACCCAGCGAGGCAAACGTCATTGCCTGGAGGCTGAGTCAGATAAGGGCTCTCACAACCCTCATTTGAGCAAATAACTCACATAAAGAGGAAATTATTTCTGAGTAAGGAGCAGGCACGCAGGACACCAAGCTATCCTGACCCTAATTTGATCTTCCTGACATTCATTATAGTAATCTTTTGGTTAATGCTTTGGTTTGTGTGGCGAGCCTGGCATGTGTCTCCCCATGTTCTTCATGGCTCTGGCAGAAATAAGGACTCCTCTCTGGGCCCCAAGGTGGTGAACAGCTGCAGCCCAGGCAAGAGAAGCTGTTGCTGTCCATGTTTTCCAGGACACTAATACTCCCCATTACCAGTAAGTGTAACTTTTACACCGTACAGATAAAAATTGGAGGAGGTCTCAGATCTCCAGTACTACGCCCTTCCACCATGCTACCTGTGAGCTTCTGCTAGACTCATAGGTGGTCTTGCACCTTGGCTAAACGACTGTTTAATAATTCAGAAAGTTTCAGCTTGACTCACCAAGGAATTATTGCCTTCTATTTTCAGTTCTCTGAAGGAAAACAATCTGCATTTATGTCAGTAAAAGAAGAGGCTACTTACAGGAGAGTTTGTAGTACTAAGAAGTGAGCAATAAAATATTCTCTGAGGTCTGTTGAACCTGTTGAACCAGACCCCATAAAACCTTACTCTAAACTCCACTTATATGGCAGATTGAGCCTTGTGGAACAGGCCCTTAGTCCTAGCCTGGATTTAAGATTGTGAATAAATATATTTTTATTTGTGCCGACTAATCTAAACAGGAGAAAATTATTGCAAACTTCCTTTGAATTATTCCTCATGGAACTTATTTGTATATTCATCTTGCTCACACAGAAGATTTGTTTCTTTTTCATTATTTTGTTAAAACCCCAGCAGATTAACAAACATTGATGCCTCTTGGATCCTTCTGGGCTTGCACTCTTCAGCATGTTTTGTTCTTGTACCAGCTTACAGTCAGGCTGGAGCTGTGGTGGGATACACCACAGGAGAGGCACTTCCTCTCAGTGAGTAAGGACGTCCAGGATATATTTTTTTTTCATATGACTTTAAATCCCTGGAAGTCACAATGACACCAAACAGAAGATTTCCATGCAGGCAGACAAATTTCCAACCAAAATGGTGGCAAATTTAACTAATTCAACTTGGCCATCTGCAGAAGTGACCTACTCTTTGTTTGGCACGTGTATGTGCATAAGACAAACCTTTGTTTTACTTGCACGTAGTGGATCAGAGTGCATTCCCAGGCACTTGACTGCTGGATATATCGAGATGGACAATGGCCACAAAAGCAGCACTGAGTCACTGGGGAGGGAAGCTCTCTGTGCAGCAATGAGAATAATGCTTTTGCATTCACAATCTAATAAAGAGAAGTAAGCTGGGGTGAATGTGCTGTGCAGTCCAGTAGGCTGGCAGGAAAGCAGTGCCTAACACACATCATGAGGTATTGAACAGCTGCCTGTGAGAGATAATATTACATGGGCACTTTTGGAAGCACTTTTGTAAGTGACTGGCCTGTATGGCTGCCCCTGCTCTTACTCCTCTCTCCTTTCAGACCTAAGACACTCTTGCATAAGCTGCTGCTCCAGCCTAGCAGTGGGAGGAAGGCAAAAATCCTAAAAATGGCTGAAATGCAGATGATTAACATTCTCTGGATTACATTGAGGCAAGTCAGGGCACAGGTACTTATTTTTGTCCCCGTCTTTCTGCTTCCACCTTCCCTCACTGTGCTCTGCTCCTCACTGAAGTGACAGAGCCCATTCCCCTTGAGCACTGTAAACCATCCCACACACTCTGGAAATGTCTCCCAGCACACTGCTGAGAAAAGCTGTTGTTCTGGCTCAAAATCACAGCTGGCAGCTGTTATTTCACTACACAATTTTCCTCTGTATAATGCAAGGTTTGGGATCAGTCATTGATTCATACTAAACTTGATTTTATGTGATTTGGTGTGATTTTTTTACCCCCAGTGGTAAAATAAAAAGAATGACTGTTTTAAAATTGGTGCTATGTAAAACCCAAACACTAATAAAAAGGAACAGTATTCTTGATACTAGTAATTCTTTAAAAGGTAGACTTTTTGTCTCATTTGAGATGAATGTAATGGCCTGGTCCATTGGAATTTCTGCATGGTCCCTCTGACTCAGCACTTGTTGCCGTCCACTAAGGAAAAGCAGTGCTAACCTACCAGAGCACCCATTTTGTTAAGGTCTTTTAACAGCATAAAGAGAGCTTGTAATATACAAAGAATGAAACTGCCAGTTATCCAAATGTCTTGGATGAAGATAGACAGGACCATACAATCGTGAAAAGAAAACCCATTTACTGCGATTATATTTAATAATATACTCAGCAATATTCCATAATGCTATATTCCTGCAAAACATTCCTTATTATGAAAGATAATAAATTAAGAGCCATGTAAAATATCCTTGCCCAGGCAACTTGAGAAAATAAGGGAATAATTTGAAACACTCATTGCCTATTCTAAGGTTTTTGACTTATGATTCTTGGCATCATATAAGGAAGCCTCCAGACAGTTTCAGCTTGAAAATGTGAGACTATAATTTTATTTGCATTTTTTACAGGGAATAATAGGTGTGTAAGGTAATTCAGAAAGGACCTTCCCTCTGCCCAGATAACACTTGCTTTTCCATGGGAATATGCAGTCTCAGGCCATGAGATACTCACACTCAATGTATCACACTCATGTTTAGTTTAACTACTGTGAGGAGTCGTATTGATTTCTGTGGGACCACACACAGTAGGAAAGTTGAGCATGGGAAAAAACATTTGCAGATTCAGACCAAAGAATCCAGACTATCTGGACAGACCCCATAAAACCAGATAGTTCACTGCAGCTATGGGCCTAAATTGCATATATCTTTAAGTATGAGGAAAGCTGACATTCCATTCCATAATATATTTCAAGCTTTCAAAAATCTGTCACTGTTCTAAGTGGAGCCAAATTCTCAAAGTTTTACAATTTTCTGAGGGCAAAGAAATCAGTTCAGTGTTGGTGTTTAATATTACTATGTTTTTAGCTATTAAAATAACAAATAATAAAAACATACATTGTTTGAAATAAGATATTGAAACACCTTATTTTATTAAATATATTTGATATTGAAATATATTGATATTGAATATCAATATATGCAAGAGAATTACATGTTCTTTCAAATTTCCTACTCTAGTTACTCAGACTATGAGTACTACAGTATATGACCCAATTTATAGGGAAGATGGGTATAAAAGACTAATGAAGGACTGTCAATATTTTCAGTGGGGGTGTACACACTATACTGTTAAGCATAGTTAAGAACTTCCTCAGGGCAAGAATATGGATATGGGCATAAAAAGTAGTAGCTGACTATCATAAACAGAAAACAGGATTTGAGCTGTGAGAGCACGAAGTGCAGTGCTCTCACAGCCAAAGACCCTTGGACCTACTCAGCACAGCTCTGGCGCTTGTAGCACTCCTCAGGTGTCTCTGCACGACACTCCACTGCAACTGAAGGCACCTTCAGAAGCACCCATGTCCCACCTCAAAAGCAATGTGGGTACTCGTAGGCTCATTTTCCAAAGATGCCCTGCTAAACCCTTGTGATTAAACTCTAAATCATCATCACCAGCCTGTTTCTTCTGAATCCAAAGACCAAGTACCATCATAGCTGTCTGCGCATCATTATCAAAATGCCCTCTGGTTTTCCTTCTGGTTGATGTACAGACCTATTTAAAATAATTGCAGTAGTAGTACTTTGGTCCACGTAGCACATCCTTAAATGTATCTTGTTTTTCCTGCTGGGTAGATGTACTTAGTCCAGACTCAAATTTCTTACATATTCTCTAGCATCTCTCAGCTACAGGAGAATGGTCTGGCTGGAAAATATAGCCCTGGAAAATGGGGTTCATCCAACTTTGTTTCAGCTCCAGGTGTCCTACTTCTCAGGAAATTGTTCTGTTTGGCAAGTTAGGGGGTGTTTTTTTCTTTCAGCCTTTTCCTTTATTTAATTTCTTGCTTTCCTCTCTCTACCCTAAAGAGCAGACTACTTAATTAATGGAAAGAGAAAGATCTGAGGAATTGAGAAACATTGTCCCCAGATACCCAAAAGCAAATGCGTAGAGAAGCTTGGGCTCAGATTCAATTACCCAAAGAGGAATATGAATGTGGATCTTTGAAATAAATATCCCAGTCATAACACTATAAGGGAGTTTTTTGGCTTCTACTTTTCCCTTCTTTCCCTCCATTTTTCTGTGGAGGGCTCAGCTTCCTGGCTCTGCAAAGTTCATGGCTGTGAAACACAAGTGGAGCCAGGAGCTTTGCTCAGCTTGTGAGTTGAAGCTAAATTCACAAAATATCCTGTGGCTCAGCCTGGTGGAGCATTTCTCTTCTATGTGTCTGCTGATTTACTGGGGGGTGCTCATGTTATGCACTGTTCCATGAACTGTACAAAGGAATTGCACAAGTCAAACAGCTATGTTAGATCTCAGGAGGTTAAGCTGAATCTTTTAAAGCTGGGTCTAACTTACAGTTCTGACATATCTACAGCCAAATAAAGTAGCCAAACAAATGCAGCAGCTGAAGAGAGACAAACAAAGCTAACTGTAATGAGGGGACAAGGCATGGCATTTCCATCTGTAGCATCAAGCTCCTTCTTGGGGTTCCTGCAGGTCTTGTCCAGCCAATGCTTCTGTGCTTCCTGTGCTGCTGAGAGCTGTGGCCTCCAGGGTCACTACCAGCTGGGACAGTGCCTTAGGAACTCTGAGCCTCTGAATAAAATTCTCTTGTGAGTCTTGTCACAGGAGCCCAAAGCTCACTGCAAATCAGTAGTATTGGCTTCTAAATATCTCAGAGTTTGTTTTAAATGCCCTTAAGTCATGAGATGTGAAATTCTGTAAGGATTTGATGGCTGTGTTAACATCTGCTGTAGAATAAGGGCTGAAGCAGATGTGAAAAGTGGGACAGTAATGAATAAGGCAATTTTAAAAGGGTTTAAAAGCAGCTGAAGGAGCCTGTGGTTTTATGCATCTATTATTTCTATTTTACCATCAGGAAACTGCTGTGTCACCTTCCCAAGTAGATTTGTTTGATTCAACTCCAGTGGTAATCATCTTGATTATGGTCTGCCTAGCATTTGCTTTTTTCAACATTTCTAGTGTTCTTTTTTTCCTTTGAGGAAAAAAAATTCTTTAATAATTGGAAGCTCACTGTTGTGGAAAAGCAATTCACAGTAGCTATTTTTCTCAGATGGCACAAATACTCCTATAAAAAAAGGGATGAATCTTTCCTTTTACAATTGCTCCTTTAATAAACTATTTGTTTAAATCATATACTTGTCCTCCTCAGTGGTGAAACTTGTTCCTTATTTAAAACAGGATGACAGGGCTCTTCCACTGTTTAGAAAGGCACTGAAGCTGGTACTCCAGAACAGAGCCACCCATTCTTCTTCTGGGAGCTAATTGATTAGCCTTAGAGCTACAGATCTGTACCCAGGGACTCAAATAAGAGGACTTCGTTTTTCTTTTGAATGACTTATTTCCCCAGGCTGTCTACATTAGACATGTCCAGGTGGTCTCAAATTATTTACAACTGCAGGAACCTCTGTGGTCACAGGATTATCTGCATGGGGAAGCACATTTGAAAGTCAGTATTTCCTTCTCAGAAAACAGGACAGTCTTTGTTAGTACATATTCTCATTTGGAATACTTTTAAACTAAGCTAAGAGAACCTAAATATATATCTCTCTCTTTTCAGTCATTTAAAAGTAGTGATTTCCTTTTAAAGAAGATCATTATAAGAAAAAAAAAAAAGGTATGAAGGGCCTTGGATGTATTATATATTTGATTAAATTTTTTATGATGTGCATGTATCCAGTAAGGACAGGAATTTAATGCTATATGTTCTGATCAGTCTACTCATTAATTGTCAATTCGGTTGTTCAACTTTATTTGGAAGTACCCCCACAGAGGAGAAGCAGACATGAGGACAATATTTTAAAGAAGAGTAGATGCCTAAGAGTAACAATTCTCCAACATAACTGATGACATTGAGGGCCCAACTTTCCTTCTGCTCCTGTTTTTGTCACAATGAAAACAGAATTTTAGCTCGTAGCAGTCACCATAATCGACTTTTTCAGTTTTAGTGATTATTTCTTTCCAGAATGTCTTAAGGGTTATTCTTAGGTCTATCTCTGAGGCTGCTGGCATCTGTTCAGCCTGGCAGCCAGATGAATGTTTTAAGAGGAAATCTGACAGTCTGCATATATCTCCTGTAGTACTTGTGCCAAGACAGTCACCATTTTAAAGACCTATAGAATCGTGTATATATACATTTATAAAACGTGGTAGTCAAGTTATAGACTTGCTTCAGTTTTTAATTTCACAGTTTGTTTTTGTTGAATCATAGAATCGTATAAATTAGAGACGGAAAAGTTGTATTAGGTCATTTAGTCTATCCCCCTGCCAAGGCGGGATTGTTCCCTGCAGTATATTTTCCAATGTTTTATCCAGTACTTTTCCATTCTCTGGGCTGGGCTTACACTTCAGCCTTTTTTTCAGTTAAGCTTATGTTTTGACATTTTAAGTATTTTTCTCTAGAATTCATTGAATTCTGTTACCATCCTGTGGCCATAACAACAGCGATGATGCCTGTTGCTACTTTTCAATTGTTACAAGCTAACTAAACTTATTAAAACACGACTGTGTTGGAAATAAGCCCTTCTCTCATACAACCGGGAGTGACATTGTAAATTTGTGCTTCAATGAGTAAAGCTGTGGATTATACCTGTGAATTGCTAACAACACATATGCTGTTTGTTTGTTATTTTCTTCTAGTTGGCATAAGTTCTTCCTCTTTCTTGACTATGAGTCATAAACGAGGTGCATATTGGGTCTCTCTTTAACTGATTGAAATTTCTTAGTCACTCACTTGTGAAATAGCACTTCATTAATATAAATCAAACACCTTTCTAAGAGTAGGCAAAGTTTTAGTGTCTGCACATATACCAAGCATGTGAAAACCTTTTTCTCTGTGGCAGTAATAAATAGAATACATAGTCAGGAGAGGTCATATGATGATAGGAGCAACACAAAGAAGTCTGTGTTCAGTGAAAGGCAGAGATCAGTGCTCCATGCCAGCTCCACACTTGGCACCCCTTGCAAACAAGGCTCAGGCTGTGCTGGGGCTGTGGTACCTGTGTCTCGTGGAGCTGAGGAATTCCAGTGGCACTTATCCCTGATGGAGCTCAGCATGTGTGTCTGCAGTCCTGGACTAGGACAGCAAGTGGGTCCACAGGAGTTCTGAAGAGCAAGGGACACCACCATCACTGTGAGCAGGCTTGATATTTCCCTCTTGGTGACAGCAAGTGCAGCAGCTGTGTCCCGAGACAGAGCTGTCTGTCCTGTGACCTGAGGCACACGTGTGCTCCCTCTGATTGTGTCAGACAGCAAGGAGGGACTGTGTATGGCTGTGCAGGAAAAGTCTGCAGAGCTGTGTTAATTTAGGTCAGAATGAGAGTGTAACTGCAGGGATTAGCACTTCTCTAGCCTTTTTGACAAAGACTTTTAAATATAATGTTCCCCTACACTATTTTCCAGCAGAAATAAGCTTTAAAAATCTTTATATAGCAGACGTATAGCAACTAACCTCCCTGTTAACAAGATGTTAA
This sequence comes from Daphoenositta chrysoptera, assembly GCA_013397915.1. Taxonomy (NCBI): domain Eukaryota; kingdom Metazoa; phylum Chordata; class Aves; order Passeriformes; genus Daphoenositta; species Daphoenositta chrysoptera. Next base: position 326,309 of record VZRO01000695.1, on the reverse strand, counting down.
CTTTCATTGGTTTTAAAATGTGGTGGTTTCTGAACAGAGAGACTCTGTGGGATTTAATCAGAGTGAGTTAACCTTTTCCCACTGAAATGGTGGCCCTACATGCTCCTCATTTTATGCTTGCTTGTTGCATCTCCATCTCAAACAAACCTCACTGATGCATTAGTTAATGATTGAAAAATGCTGTGAGGATGTAAGGGACTAGGAAGCAGAGTATTGTCATTAATACACAGAATTGCTAGTCAGGAGACCTGTGTTCCCTCCCAGCTGCATTGCTGATTTCCTGTAGCTGTGTGTGAAGATGTTGTCATGCCAATAAAGTCCAACTGAACTATGCATGACCTGGCCATGTCAGCTACAGCCAGCCAAAGTATTCAGAACTGCTTGCTAAAGTTTTAGGCACCTTTGTTTAGTAGAATAATCTGAAAACTTTCCCTTACCTTCCTATTACACTGTTTCTGATAAAATTTTCTTATGATTTATGGCACCAGAATTGGCACGAGAATTGAGTTTCTATTTCATTCTCTTTCTTGATTTTTGAAATGAGAATGGTGAATGGTTTTGTTTCTTATCAGGATTAAAAACCAGTTTGTCTTAATTCTTTCATGCTTTCAAAATAAAAAGTGCTGGGAAAGTGCAAAGCAGATTGTAAAATAATGTTTTTCACATCTCACTTTGTCTTTCACACACATCCTGTGCATTCATGAAGATGAAATCCACCTCTGTAACACATGGTGACTCTGCTTGTTTAGCACATTTCCTGGCTTGGGTTGGAAAAATGACTTGTGAATAGGGTTAGACTTCACCCGCTGCCATTTCTTTGGCAGGTGACAACAAATGAGATCATTTTACACAGGTCTAATCACTGTTAAATCCTTCACCAATACCAATCTAGAGAGTCAAGACAGAGCCTATTTGACTCAAAATTGTGCAAAGGAGACTACTGGTAAACCTACCAGCCCTCTCAGTTAAGCCCCTCAAATCCTGTGGCAGGAAATTTACAGAGGAGATAAATTTTAATTCATTTCTTTTTTCTGACCCTACTACGTATAATTCCTTCATAAGAGTCTTATCACTTCTCTTTGTGTTTTCTGGGGTAAAAGTGAAGGAGCCTGAAGGGTTCATGTCAGCCCCAACATGACTTAACTGAACCGTCTTAATCTGTGGACCAATTTGCTCTACAGGCCCCTGAGGAAGGAACTTGTTGATTTTGGCAGTGTTTACCTTTCCTACAAACAAATTCATCGTTTTCCAGACCGGCTGGCTCTTAAAAATCACTTGAGAGCTGAGGAAAAAAAAAAAACCTGCCCCAGGCTGCATCAGTATTCTCTTTCTTATGTTTGGGGAAATCTTTTGTGTTCTCCACAGCTGCTTGAGGATAATCCATAGAGTCAAGATTATTCACAGAGTCAATAGAAATGCCTGTAAAGTTCTCTGAGTTTAGTTTCCTTCAGTGGGGGGAGTGAAAGCCCCTATATAAATAAAAAGGAGAAAAAAAAGATTCTTGACTGAGTTAACTGTGTTCTCAACAACAATTGTGAAGAGAGGAAATGAAAGGGCTGACTTGATCCTGCTGGACTTTCACTTTTGGGAACTACATGTCACAATTTTTGGTTTTGTTTTTCTTTTTTTTTTTTTTTTTTTTNTTTTTTTTTTTGTTTTACATAGACTCAACACCAGCAATACTTAGTGTGACTGATAAGTATCTGCTTTTAGATATTATGTATCAGGAATCAAATTCCCTTTTTCTAACCTAAACACTGCAGCTTCAAGTTTTTAATTATTCACACATATGTCACATGAAGTGATGAGAGCCATGTAATATATTGCAGAGCCATGTCATTCCCCTCTGACTGCCTGAATTGCACTTTCTCACTGGTTTGTCTCCACCAGAACCAATCACTTAGCTGTCAGATATTTTGTGTCTTCTTGCATGCACTATTATTAAAAAAAAAACAAAATCCCATTTTTTTAAGAAAAACTTTTCCGTCTGTTTCCACTGCCTTGAGGTTCTGGTATTATTCTAGTTTGTGTGCTCTAATCCATTGCTGTAAAGGAGGTCAACACCACCTCTTACATGAAGATGGCAATCAGTAGACTTTGAGCCTTTTTTGTTTCCTTTACAATTCTGAAAAACTCATGGTGTTCCTTCAAAGAAAAAAATACTAATTTAGGAAGGGGTGGTGGACTCTGCAGCTCTAGGCTGCTCCTCACTAAGATGTCTGTTTTGGGTCCCATTTTGAGGTTCTAGCCCTCCCTTTAAGGAATTTTGGCACCTAAATCAAGTTCCATGATGGAGATCAGTCACCTAAAATATTTAGGACTCTGTGTTATTGGATATAGCCCCAAATCATTAAATTGAAGCTATTAAATCACGGTTAGAGGTTACTAGCCTTTATTAGTTAAAGTTTTATTATCCCTTCAGCGTCTATATCGTTAGACTCAATGAACCTAAGGACCTAGTTTTACATTCTTTAATGCACAGGCTACATTTTGTTACCTTTTGTCAGCTAATACAGAGGTATTAGGACACACTGAGGAGTGTCACCCTTCACTGATGAGTCCTGTCCACACATCCTGCACTGCAGCCAGCACCCTTTGGCCTCCCCAGTGCTCAGATTGGTGCACAGGGCTTGCTGGAAGTGAACTAGTGCTAGGGTGAAGGATGGATCTCATTTGCCACAGGCAGGGTCACATCCCAGCACAACCCACCAGCTGGGGTCTGTCAGCACTTGCAGAGACCTGGTATTGGCCTCCCTTCCTGCAGTTCTACCCTCAGATGTGTTTGTAGGCAGCACTCACAGTCCCTCCCTGCAGTGATTTCTGCTGACTTCATAGTTCTTATGTTTGTAGTTTCTCGCTGCTGTTCCTTCACTGCTTTATAATGTCAGTGAAAATAACACACTGGACAGAACCTGAGTGTTTGCTTGTATATATAAATTCTCTGTGTTCCCCAAAGAGCTGAAGTTTATTTAGATGTAAGAAATTAGGTAGACCTCAACCACAATATGGAAGATGTATGAAAAAGTAGATGGAAGATCGTGGTTCAAAATCTAGTGCTTCGTGATTTGCAGAGGCAGAAATTCCACCTTGAATCCATTAAATACTTGTTTTAGAAAGAAGTTAGCTAACACTTTGATGCTCTATGGCCATACCAGCTACTTATGCTTATATTTCAAGCTCATGTGCTTCTGCTTTAATCAATGCCATGAGAAGCTGTGCCCTTGGCCAATCTGATGAAGTCACCTGGCTGTGCTCCTGAGCAGCACTGTGCAGCCACTCCTCTCTAAGTAGCCATAATTGGATATATGCTGAATGATGGTAGCTGTTCTTAGACACACATCATCATGTGGTTGCATTTGAATCAAATAATAACATTATTTATTGTTATTTATCCTCCTTATCCTATTATTTCTGCCATAAATTAGCCTTTTGTGAACCATTATGAGAGAGAATCATGGAATCATAGAATGGTTTAGCTTGGATGGGACCTTAAAATCATTTAGTTCCAACCCTCCTGCCATGGGCTGGGACACTTTCTGCTAGACCAGGTTGCTCAAAGTCCCATCCCACCTGGCCTTGAACACTTCCAGGGATGGGGCATCCACAGGTTCTCTGCTCAACCTCTTCCAGTGTCTCACACCCTCGGAATGAAAAATTTCTTTCTAATATCTAAACTACATCTACCCTTTTTAAGTATAAATCCATCCCCCCTTATATTATCACTACATGCCTTTGTAAAAAAAAAATCTCCTCTGGCCTTCTTGTGGACTCCCTTTAGGTACTGGGAGGCTGCTATAAGGTCTCCCTGGAGCTTTCTATTCTCATTTTACTCACAATGAGTGACAAAAAAATCCTTTATTTGGGCTAATTTTATTAATTTTGACTGAGATAGGTTAGTATGGTTGTAACACTGTGATCAGTCATTTCAGCCAGAAGTCTGTGGGGCTGAGAGCCATTGTAGGCTGGAATAGGAGACAGTAGCCTCTCTGATCAGCAGTGTTTCCACGGGATTTTTGTCACCTGCTTCCCTTTCCTTTCTTCCTCAGTCTGCCATGTTTTCTCCCATCTCTCATATGTCTGTCAGCTGAGACTGTATTCTGCTATTAATCAAATGGTTTCATCAGATTACCTTTTATCATACTCCATTCTTCAGATTTTCTGTTTACCACAGTCCCTGCAGAAAACTGCTGCTCTGTCGTTTTTAAACCTATTCTCCAAATGTTGATCTCCTTCCCTATTTGTGGGATTAGTGCTATTCGGCGTGTCCTCGACATCAGGCTGAATCACCATCACCACTCACCACAAACAAACAGGTATTACCACTCACCAGCAATCCCTAGTCAGTGCCAGTCCCCTGTAACCACAGCTAAATTGCACAGAAGTCCCCAGGAGGAATGAGAGGTCATTATGATTATTTTGAAAGGGAGTGGTTTTAAATATTTCCATAAAGATGTACTGCTCTTTAGCTGTGTGCCTGCAGACAGCTCCAGCTGCAGCCCAACATGCTGTTCCAATCACAGCTCAGCTGCTTTCAGGCACTGAAGTCTCCACGTCTCCAGAGCTTCACCATCCTCATACCCAGTCATCCTGTCCCTCCTGCTCTGCCAGATGTTTGCTCTCTAAAGAGCTGGTTCTGTAAATAGCACCACAGCTTGTAAACGTGGTTAGGCTGAGCCAGATCATGTTGGCAGGTTGGGAAGTGACTGCACAGGGAGGTTTGGCTTCCCTCAGTGTGTTGGGGCAGAGCAGCAGGAGCTGCAGTAACCCCTCCGAGTGACTTGGCTGCAGTTTGAACCCCACATCCACGTGCACCACCCACCCCTAACCACAGCTGAGCCTGCAGGGCCCTGTGACCACAGGGGACATGGACTGGGAGGATGTGGGACATGGGCTGTGCCTGTGCCTATCCGGGAGACATGGAAAACAGCCACACCTGAGTGCTCCTGCTTTCTCAAACCAGCAACAGGCTGTGTGCTCCAAGGGCTGCAGGTGGGTCTGCAGAGAGCTTTTGAACAGGGCTTCCATGTAGCTGTTAGCAGCTGCACAGGAAACGTTTTTTAAAAATCAGGTATTAGATAATTCTGGAAGATTTTAGTAACTGAGAGGAAAAATATACCACTTGAATATACAACAAAAAAAAGTTGGCAAATGAAGGCTAAACTAATTTGAGAAAATGTCGAGTCAAAAGCACAGACCATTAGGAATGTCCATGCATAGGCTGTCATAACTTGTTTTCACCTCTGCCTTGGTTTTGCTTTTCCTGTAGGAAAAACTGCCTTCAGGACCCAGTGTCCTTAACATTTTCTACAATTCAGTGGTCTAGATTTTCTAATCTTCACTTGTATTTTCATAAGTTTGGAATTAGTTTTCTAGAGGTGGTGACACAAAACAGTCATGAAATGTTTAGCAACTAATTAAAAATTTCACTTGAAATAGTTAAGGCTTATATTTTTTCCCAATTTATTAGATTAAATATCCACTACAGTTATGAAGTAAGATATTTTCCTAGTATTTAGATGCAACATCTCCCATGATACTTTTAATCCGTATCAGGAATCAACCTATAATATTTAGCAAATGGAAGTACAAGCTACTTCTAGGTATTTCACTAATAAAAGGATACCTGTTTGATATAAAATTAATTTTTCCTTTTACCAAATAAAGATATCAAATTTTTGGACCAACCCCAAAAAATTAATCAGGACCCTGATTTATCAGGGTCAAACAAATGTTACAAGAATATCCATGAACGTAAGGCATTTATACACCTTTACAGGTTTATATTTAATTATCCTTTCAGATTTCATTAAGGTGACTGAAATTTAAGGGCTGAGCATAGGTTTTTGAGGGTCATTTCACTTCTGAATGCTTAGTTTATAGCATCTGACCAGAGAGGTGGACACCAAAATGCTGACTGTTGCAGAACCTAGCATCTGCATCTAGGCTCTTCCAAAACAGTCCTGGTTATAGTGCTGAGGATATGCAATACTTGGACTCTATACCTAAAAACAGGGCTGTGAGCATGAACTCTTAGTTTAGTCACAAAGAAACACTAATGAGTGAAGAGTTTTACATACCAGTGCTCCCTCTCCCTGAATTTTAGGACTTTGACTGAGAACTATGAAATAGTGTTGTCACTCATGGGAGGAAATCACAGCAAGGAAGCTTCTCCTGCACTTCAGCATCTGTAAATTTTCTTTTGAAAGTGTGACCAGGATCATGCTTTTTTCTTTCTAATAACAGCATAGAGGATGTGGGGAGAGCAATTTAGCCATTAGTGCTGTAGTTAAACTGTAGGAGGCTCAGCCTCTTTGCATATCTCAGCTCACTGGGGGTCAATAAATGGAGACCCCATTTTCCCAGGGTGACAGGTCAGATAATGGTAAACGACCTCTGTTGCAACTGGGAAAGGGAGTGCCTATTCTCCAGGCAGTTAAAGAGTTCACTTTGGAGAGGGAAGGGGTCTGTCCAGTCCAGTTTAATTCAGAAAAGGCCTTAAGAAGTCAATAACCATGACTTTTTGTGCCCTTTTGCAAGCTGAGTGCTGTAACCACAGGCTTAGGGTCTTCTTATTCTATACTTTCCTCCTACACTAGAAGATCTTTAATGCTTTTGTAGAAAATGGAAAATCTTTGGTGGGAGGGCTTTAAGTGTGCTCTTCTCTACCTGGATAGCCTAAAAGTTAGGAGAGCATGCAGAAATGACATTATGTAGAGCTGAGTATCCTCAGGTTTTCCATAAGCTCTTACCCTCAAAATATTGAATAGGAGAGGTGGGTATAAGCTCCTACTCTGCTCATGTTTGAAAAAAAAAAAGGAAGGATGTTTGTGGAATTGTTTTCAAAATATGTTCCTGTGTCTTTTAGGTCCTGTGAAGAGAAGGTCCTCATTTGTGGATTTAGAGATTTGGTGGGACTTGGACCTTGGCGTCTTTGGCTGAGAGATCTCAGGAGTTTGTATGCACATAGAGACACAGAATTCAAGGCCCTTGGGGAATTTTTATGGTAAATGTCTGCATGCCTTCTGATTTAAGTACAATAAATATCTAGGGCTTGTGACAACTTCAGTGTTGGACACAGCATTTAGGATTTTGTGGGAGCCCTGCTCTAACCCCTTATTTCGATCCCAGTCACAGAGTGAATGAGGTCTCAATCAGTATGTGAGGTTTTTTCTGCAGTGCACACACCTTCCTCAGTGCCAGAACATTTGAGCTATGACTGATTTGTGTTAAAATAGGTAATTTTACCTCTGTTAAGTGAATGGTGAAGTTGGGGCTAGACACAAAGCTGGGCTCCATTTCTGAGGAGAAAGGAGGGCAGGCTCACAGGCCAGGAGGAACAAGTACACACACACAAATAAAGAAGGTCAACAAATCACCTGTGAGATTTTGAAAGGAGGTAGGTGGTGAGAGATAACGCTGGCCTACACATCTGTGATTATTCATGGGTGGACACATGAGGCTGCTTTTTTTTTTTAAGTAAGATGAACAAATAGACATGTAAATTAGGCAGTGAGCCTAGGTTCTTATGCTCTTCTCAGCCAGACTTACAATCTTGAGCACAATATTGCAATACCTGTTTGTTTTGCAGCTGGTTTGTGTTTACTATCTGTCTGTCTGTGAAGATTTGTACGACAGATGCAAGACTGTTTGCAAAAGATCATACATGCTCTGACTACGCTCACAGAACAATAAACAAGGAGATATCAACAAAGCCAGATATAAAAAGGAGCTTAGTCAAGACAAGGTCACAGCTTTTGTGCTGCAATCATTCCTTCTGGCTCCATCACTTTTATTTGAAGAGAATAGCTGCTCATGCCAGCATATTTGGTCTATACCAATACATAATTCATTCAACCATGTTGCCAGCTACAGTGTTTTTATTAGTGATCCTTGCAATATTTTATGGTTTTCTTAAAACATCATATACTAGAGTAATGTGGTTGAGTGAAAATCACTGTGTTTGCTTTTAAAAGATTTGAAGTTTCCAAGGCCTCACCGTGACAGAAAAAATTGGAAAGAAGGCAAGAAGGCAAGAACAAAGAAAAGAAGGAAAGAAAGAGTGAGAAAGTAAGAAAGAAAGAGAAAGAGAGAAAGGAAAAGAAAGAAAAAGAGAGAAAGAGAAAGAAAACGAAAAGTCAGGCATAGATTCTATTTTCATGATCTCTTTTAAAGTTTTAATCATGAGACCTGAATGTCAAGAGCTGGCAATATTACAGATGTGGAAGGCTCCTACGTGGCCATTTTCATCACCATTTGGTCCATAGGAGAGGCCTTTTTTTATATATGTATGTGAGGAAGCTTTTCCTCTGTGGCTGTAGGAGCTTCACCTGATGTCAATTTAAAGAGACAGGTGATTTCTGCAAGTTGCAAACTAATGTGCCATAATTCCCCAAGGTATAAATTAATACAAAATATATGTCTAATAATATAAGGTACTAGACACAGAAAGCTCATCCTGAGCAGCAGAGCTGTAGCGTTGAGTTCTTCTGTAACCAAAATATGCAGGCACCTCGAGGGAATGTCTCCAGATGGCTGATTACCCATTAAAATCTCAGATCTTTGATACAGACCTATAGAATGGATCACCTCACATGAAGAGAGTACTATTTTCAATTTCCTTTGTATTTGCAGATATTGGTTTGGCAGGGAGTGGGAAGGGGAAGATCTGTCAAACTAACTCCATCCTTAGTAGGTTTGGTCCTTTTCATTAGGAATGAATTAATGGGGAAGAGTTTTTCCTGAATTATTTCTATTTACTCAGATCCTTTTGATATTGTTATTTTCCTGCTTATAATTCTCTATAGTTCAGTATATGGTTCTTCTTTATGGACAGCACAGTTTCCCCTACTGTTTGATTTCCACACAACTGATGTTAGAGCATTTGGCCTCACATTTTCCAAAAGGATCCCTGCCATTGCCAAATGAACGATGCCATTTAGAGCCAAGTGTTGTCTGGTTTAGCTGAAATAAACCCTTATAGAACAAACCCAGCTCTACTACTGATAATCATGCAAGTCACAGGGGGATTAGATGTGGCTGGACTTAGGAGATCCTCTCCTTGCTCCTGTTCTGTAAGTGACTTTTAATCACCATTTTACCTCCCTTTTGCATGCAAGTTTAAATTTTTCTTGTAATTTGCAGTCCTGTCAGGCAGGGGTTGTCCCTCTCTGGCACTTGCTCCGTGTCCTGCTTCACAGGGGAAGTGAGAACGAGCCTTCATTGAGATACAGGCATGCTACGAGGGATTGGTGCTGGGCCAGCAGCTGAGACACAAAGACAAAAAAGAGTTGAAATTAAATCAAGCTTAGGGTGTTATTTCTTTTTCTACACTGAAAAAAATGCTGAATTTTTTTCTTTTGTTCATCTTTATTCTTCAATTTGTTGAATGGGGAACTGTTGGGAAGTGTTTCTTAGCGAATTGGAGGGAAAATAAATGAAATAGAAAAAAATAAAAGAAAAAGGACATTCACAGAACTGGAAGCAAAGCAAAGGAAATCTGACCAAAAGCTCTGTGACAAAAGGACTCAGCCAAGGTGAGTTGGGTTCCTCAGAATTGTCTGATGGTGGTCCACATTTCCTAGGTCCTTCAGAGGAATGGTCATACACTTCCATCCACAAATTTTGTGGGTGAGCAATTCTGTGTTGCCTATGAAACTAGTTTTCACATGGAGCTCTTCTGTAGTTGGAACATTTACAGACTCCTTTTCCTATGAAGATTTTCCAGTGTCTAATATTAAAATCCAATATGCCACTAGTAGATTTTTTGTCTAGCTACCTATTTCTGGGAAACACATTTATTTGACATTGTTATCCCATGGATGGCTAATGGGTTAAAAAGTCATTAAACACATTCACATGCAGGCAGTGCCATTATAAAAGCCTTTATTCCTGAGCTTCCTAGAATAAAATCACCTTCAATGGAGATAATGCAAGAGATTAAAGGCCTGTTTGTTCAGGATAGATTTGTTTCTTAAATGGATTTTCCTGTCAGTGACTGAGTAACCTTAGAAGTGCGACAACTGTTATTATGCAATATTACCTGTAAGTCTGCTGGTGAGGAGGGATAAACTCCTCATGACTTTCAATAGAGGCTGCATGTTTTTGTAAAAGATCAAATCAACTCTGAGTTGCTAAGTGAAAGGATGAAATTCCTGGGTGAATATCTATGGCCTTTGTTATACTTGGGGTCAGACAGGATGGTCACTTCTGAGTTTAAACCTACAAGTGGGACTTCATTAAAAAGTAGTGGTCAACTCAATCCAGCCTGCTTTTTCATGTAGGCTCTTTTTTCCTTTCTTTTCTCTTTGGAGCTTAAGAAAATGCTTATGAAAACTTCTAATTAAGTTTTAGCTACATCCCATAACTTGCATAATCCCAAGATCACAGCTGACATGTTCATTTGCAACCACAAGATCTGGAAACCAAAGTTAGTCCTGCTGGAAGTCAAAACCCTATTACTATAGCTGAAAGGCAAGAATATCTGGGTAGTCTAATCATCCTTTCTGCGATGAAAGAAAGAACATAGAAGCTCTTATGTCCATATAGAATATTCTACATAGAATGTAGGGAAATGTTCCTGTCAGCAAACACCAGCATACCATTTTTGTGCTTATGAAAAGCTACTTTGATATATCTAAGCTTGGAGGAAGGGGCAGAGGTGATCTGGGCTTCAACTTTAAACCAGAATTTTAAAAATAATTATAGGCTACCACATCACAGCACAGTATGCCTAAAATTTTACATCAGACTAAATATTGCACAGTAATCTTATGGTACAGTGTCAAGAATAGTAGATTTATCTGAAATTAGATTTATTTAATCTGAAATTAGCCTTACCAAATATATATTGATCCTGAGACCACACTGCAGTCACACACACTTACAAGTCTCTGTTATCCACTCCCAGTGTCCTCAGGAATAGATCAGGCACAGGCAGACCCCTCTTCCTGTGAGGTGCAGGGAGGTATCTGATACATTTTACCATATTACCACCTGCAAGAAGATGACACAAGAGATGGGTGTCTTCCTTTGTGCTGTTGGTATAGAATAATGGGTTTAGGGGCCCATGGCAAAAATGAATGGCATGTTACTGAAAAAGAATAACGTTCCTGAAGTGAAAGGTAAAGCTGGATGTAAAATACTCTAAGAGGAACTGAGCACATAGGCCAATGAGAAATATTTAAGGAAGGAAGGAAAACACTGGAAGGAAAAGCAGAGGGGAAACTCCAACAGAATTCAAATTGGAGGAAAAGCTCCTCCTTTACCCAGTGAAGCAGGGTTGGATTAGTATGGGGATGTCAGCCATGCCAAAGAATGTTTAAACTAACACCTCCTAGGAAAGTGTTATGACTTCTAGCATCTTTGGTAAGACTTACGAGACCAGTAAATTCTGTTCCACCACTGATGAAGGAATCAAACTTCTACTGTAGCTTCAGTATATCATCACAGAGGTGACTATTGTGACTTTTAAGCTGGAAAATCCATTTCACTCTCTTAAAATCTGGTTTAATTCTTTGACTTGCTTCCTGAAATGATTCCACCTAGCAACACTGTAGAAAATTAGCTGTAGAACAGCACAGAGAGAGTGGCTGGGGAAATAACACAAAAGTTAAAAGTAAAATAGTTCTGAGAAGGAAATTCCACTGAAGGGAGGATGACTGCCTAGGATTCAGGGTGGGTGGTTAGGACAGTGAGATGAACTGAGAGTCCTGGTTCAGACAGAAGGTAACCATTCATATCAAGCCGACTGAGGACCTCCAGCTTGGCCTCCCACACTTTTAGACCTCCTTCTTTCACTTGTATCAGGTGTCTAAAAGAAAACACATATCTACTACAATCCTGTATTTTAGGAAAATGTTCATAACATTTTTAAACTCTAATGTGTCTCTGCCTATGGCAGGAGGTTTGGAACTAGGTAATTTTTAAGGTCCCTTCCAAACCAAACCATTAATGTGGAACACAAAGGAATTCGACAAGTTTCATATTTGCTGTGAGTGGAATTGCCATCACCCATTCAGCTTTTTCTTTTCTTCTTTTAAAATGTCCTCTCTCTCCTTACCACATCAGAACATTTTTAGGAGCTATATTTCTAAATCACCATCTTCATCCATATTCCCCAGGCATCTGAACCAAGCAAAGGTGGAAGGAAGTGGGAAGATTACCACCTGGGAAACTTTAAGGGTTGAGAGACCACAGACTTCCCAGATGCATACAAAACCTCAAGTTGCATTCATGAACTGTTGCAAGCATTGCCTGAGGGTCAGGAACACATCAAACCAAGGTTTTATTCCAGTGGTTTTGAGGTTTGAGGTGAGTGTTGTGCTGCTCTGGTAGCATCCTGAGGGGTGGAGTGTGGGCAAACTGTGAGCAGGATTTATTTGCTCCAAGTGCATTAGCACTCCTGAACAGGGGAATGATTATAGGGCAACTTTACAGTAAGGATAAAAGTTTTTCTGTCTTTTAAATGCATATGTCAATGGTGTATTTGTTGTTGCTAGCATTAAGGTAGAGAGACTAATAAGAAAAAAAGGACAATATTACATTATGGGTTTCTATTTCCCACTGATCTGTTATGAATGAAATGTCATGAATTATTTACATAGCAAAGAAAGAGTTGTAAAGGCTTAGAGGGAAATGAGTTAATTCACCACTCACATAATTTAAGCTCTATTATATAGTAGCTAATTTGAGACCACCCATTTTTTAAATTGTGGTTTAGAGAGATTAAAAAAATCTTAAGAAATTGAATTTAAACAACCCAATAATTATTCTGGTTTGGCTCTTGTATTTATTTTTGTACAAGAACTCTCACTGATAGCCACCAGCTATTCAAAATAATTTACTTTAAGAAATCATAGCAGGGTAAGTAAATACCTATAAGTAATAGATCTCTATGGTAGATTTTTCCGTATAGAAGACTAACCACCCAAGTATATTATTTGTATTGCGGACACAAAATCTATTTTTAATTAATATAGTGTTTTAAGTACAGCAGCAAGACAAATTACAATTAGAGCAGCTAATTCTTTCATCTTCATATTTATTTGCTTTTCATGTAACTGTCATGTGTATCTTCTGCCCTAGAAGCTACATGGAGGAGGTGGAAAATTTTCCAAGTAGGAAATGAGATTTAGTTGAAAAAAATATAATTTTATTTCTTTTTTCTTGGGATTGAAAAAAATTCTAATGTTCAGCCGGTTCAGTTTCATTTGGAAATTTAAAAATACTCCTTGTTTCAAAAATTGCAGAGTGACATCACACTAGAGAAACATTGTGATGGATATATCCTATTAGCATGACTGTTTTATTTCTACCATGAGAAGACTAGGTTACCTTATTGTTACATATCTCTCCTATGAGTGATAAGTACATTCAAATCTCTTTCTCTAGCTCTTCTTCCTAATTGGTTGCCCCAGGATTTCCTTGTGCTGCTGAGATTTTAATTTTTTTTAATCTAACCCATATGTTGATATAGTCAAATGAAAGGTTGTATGTAAAAGAAAAAGATTGTTACTCTAAAGACATTATTAGAATGAAAAGAAGTTCTTTCCTTTTCAATAATCTCTTCCTTCCTTCCTGAGTACAGTTTTTATGGCATCCCAAATAAGCCTCAAGGTCACAGTGTGAATAATCCAAGACTGGGACTTTGAACTGGTTTTGAAAACTAAGAAGCTTGGTAGCTTTTTAACACCTCTTTATTTTTCCACATGCACCAGCACATCCCGGCTTTGGAGCTATGCAATAAAGAACACTCCTAATGAACTTTGGATCTTATATCTAAGCAGTTCTCTTTCTTTTTTTTTTCTTTATTCCTCCCTCCTTTTCTTTTCTTTTGTTTCTTTATTTTTTAATTTTTTCTGCCAGAAGTCTAATCTTATCATGCTAACGGCATGGGATGTTCTACAGTTTTTACAAGACACCTACAAACGCGATCAAATCTTGATACCCTTGTTCTCTGCACCGACCGTCTTTTTTTCTCCTCTTGCCTCTGAGCGCACACCCCACGCAGCCCCCGGCTGGCTGTCGACATTCCCGGTGCTCAGATCACACCTGGGACCCTCTCACCAGCCCCTTTCAAGGTTTCTGGGGTGGGGATGAAAACACTTCGAGTGCAACAGGAAGTTCAGCAAGTCAAAACATGGTCTCTGGTAGGGGTTATCCATCTGTCAGGAGCGCGTGTTCCTACCTGTGCCGGCAGGCAGGAGGTCCAAGGCATCCGGGCCAGGAAGGGAGGGAAGCGGAACTTGCTGGCAGCACTGCTGAGCCAGGAGATGAAACGGGGGAGCTCCTGCAGCACACGGGAGCAGGAATGCTAGCTAGGGCTGGGCAAGGCTCAACGCTTTCAGGGGAAAAGCAGAAAAACGCGTTTCAAATGGCAAGAGTGAAATGGTTGACCAGATCCATTTAGAGCTGCCTGTGAGTCCTCTGGCAGTACCGCTGCCCATCAGAACTCTCATGGCTGGTGTGGTCATGAAAGGTCGTTTATTTTGGAGACAAAGTTTATCTGTGTCCACATAAAACACAAGACAGAAACCGTATGCGAGCCCTGCAGTCCATAGGGACATGACTTTGGGCCAGAATATTGGCATAAATACTAAAAATCTTTTAAAAATAATATCCTGTGGCTTTTGCACCTCTATTATATTAAACTGATTTTCTTTACTCACAGTGGGATTTCAAATTAATTTGTAATTATACACACCATGAGGGGATGAGAAAGAAATGACCTAATTATAGACCAAAAAGATGCCCTACAGCAATCATCCAATTACTCCAACCATCTGAGCTCTTAAGCAAAATGATGGGCTTAATCCTTTCTTGGTCACATCTAGTTGTAATTTGCCACTGAAAACTATAAATTCACTTTAAATATTCATTCCAATTTTATAAAAGTCTGTACTGATACAACTTAGAATAGAAACAGATAATGAGAAAGGGTCACAATTGCAGACATCCTTCTAGACTTTGGTCTACCCCACATGCTCTGTGACCATTGAGTGAGGAAGAAAATCATGGCTTCTCTGCTGTGTCCCTCAAATGATAATAATTAGCTAAAATTCAGCAGATAGAAAACTTTTAAAGTAATAGAAACGCCAGAAATTTCCATTAACAAGTGCCCATTAACAACCTCCCAGTTTCAGCTTTAACTTTCAGCACAGGATGAAGAGTTCATGAAGAGCTACAGTTGTACAGATGTACTCATTTTAATGGTGTTTTCACTAAAATTTTGTAACAGAACAGGAATAACAAGGTGAAGAAAGGGACCTGATACAGAAAAGTTCAGTTCACTATAAAGTATCTGTTTTTTTTTTAGTTAATTGACAGTTGCATAAGCTATTTACAAATTACCCAAAAATATCTTTTCTTAGTTTTTCTGCAAATTTTAAAAGCAAACCCAAACTGTAAGTAAAATTCTAACACAAACTACTGTATTAAAAAAGAAAGAAAAGCCATCTCAGGGTGGGTGAAAGCAAATTTCTCCAACTGGAGGAGGAGGAAGAGCTAGTAGTCTAGTAATGAGGGTGTTCACATACAGTTTGAGTGAACTAAACTCAAATATTTCCTTCTCCTCACCCTCACTAAAATTGTGAGTGCCGAGGATACCTTTCAGACCCTTGTGGAAGCTGTAACCTTTAAGAAAAACAGACAGCCAACTGTACCAGCAAATAAAACCAAGTAGTCTCTTGGTCAGGTGAATTTTCAACCTATTATATGTATATTCTGTGTCTGATCCATTGGTTATTTGTATGAAATGAATCAGCTGCAGCTGGTAAGATATGGAGAAATTTACTCCTGCAAACAAGATAGTATTTGGAGGAGGGAGGTGAAGCTAACTTCAAGGATCAACCCTCTGCAGTACATGAGAGTTTGGTGAACTAAGTGTATGGCTTCTGGAATATACTGAGTAAAAGGGGACAACTGTCTTCTCCTAATTTTCTATATAATATTTTAGACCCCTTTTAATTTGTCCTGAAAAACTGTATCAGAAATACCAAAATGAGATATTTGATAGCTTCAGCTTTTAATTTTGTTTTGTTTTAGGCACTTAACATTGAGTAATGCCTCACCTGAATTTTTTTGGCTCAGGCTGATGATAGAGCTTTGTCTTGTTAGTTCTTGTTGCTGTATTTTTTAGGGACACAGTCATCCTTTACAGATTAACTGACTGCTAACAGGCTGGAAATGGAAACATTAGTTTTGTTTGGTGTTTTAGTATTTTGCTATCTTCTCTTCGGCTGGCTTTGGAGATAGAGCTCTTTATTTTATTTTATTTTTAATGAGGAATGGCTTTTAATAATCCTACTGACTGCTTTAGCAATGCTTCCTCTGCTTCTCTGTTTGTAGACACACAGTTTGCATTTATTTCTGTTTACTTCACAGACTGGAAACATACTTTTTATATCTGAGTGAAAGAAGACACAGAGTTATGTTTAAGTATCTATATGTTTTGCAGCTACTGGGTTTGCAAGTTATTTTGATCAATACCAAGTATTTAACAAGTGTCCAGTTAAAACTGACCTGTAGACCGGCAGACCTTTGGTAGTTAATATCTTAGCAGTTGTTTGCAATCACTGCCTCACCCTTTGTTTCTGGACTGCTCTTGATATTGTTATCTGGTTAAAAGTTTGGAAGTTAGGGTTATTCCTCTGTGGAAAGACTGAGAGTGAAGTTGTCTCCCTCTGAAGCACCACTGTTTATAAGTTCAAAGTCCTGTTTCTTTGAACAAAAGAGAAATCAAATAGCCCAGCGCAGTTTCCCACATCCCACCACACAGGTATTTTCCAGATAATTCTTTCCTAAGTATCTGTCCAACGATTCAGAGAGGTACACCCAGCCTGTGTGACTGTCCTCTCCCCAGAGGTGGAAAAGCAGACAGCAAACATCCATGTGTCTCTCCTGGCCTGTCTTCAGCCCAAAGACAGAGCTGAGTCTCCTGTGCAGGCTGGGAGAGAAGGGCTCCTGCAGATGGGCAGAGCATGGAGGCATTTCCAAAAGTCTTGGTTTGTTCTCAAGGACCCCAAGCAAAAGTCCTGAGCTGTCTTTTTGCTTCCAAAACCAAGATTTTTAGGAATGAGTAAGATTGTGAAGGAGAGAAAAATACTTTTGCTACACGAACCACTAGAGCTGGAGGAAAATACATTCTTTTAGGCATGCAAATTCTTCCTTAGCAAGTGGTTCACCCTAGAAACCCTTTATATCCCTGTGCTGTTGTGACTACAACTGCACCCATTTTACACATACTCTCATGGTCAAAAAATATTTAGTGAAGAGAATTAAAATTACTGCTGGCTCTGACTTTGTTTTGGCTGAAAACGTGTCTGTGTTTTGAATTTGTTAGGCTGAAGTTACTGAACTCTTTCATAGTTGTAGCTAAAACTACGGTAGATAGCTATCTTCAATGTACAATAGTTTGAGGAGTTTAAAGTTAAATCTGGACTATCAGAATTCATCACTTCTGTTCGGAGTCAAAACTTCTGGTTTTCATTGGTAGATTCTCCCACTGCAATAGCCATTGCTCCATAGTTCGCTTAAGTTATGTTCTATAGCTTTTATATCCCATGGTTCCCATAAACATGTATTTCCGTGTTTGGACTTGGAAAAAAGGTCTCGAAAGGATATCTCTAAGATATGCCTGCAAGAGACAGTATTTCTCTGACTCAAATACACTGCTTATTTTGTTAATGTTAGCTGTGAGAAGGGTTGCACCAGGTCCATTCTTGAACAGTTCCACACGTTTTTCTCTAAATCCACCAAAGCTTCCTCCTCTCCATGGTCCCACTGCTGTCACTTATGTGAACAACCCCACGGATTTCAAGTAATGTCTTGCATAAGGAATTAATTATTTGAACAATGAAGTGATTTAAATTACTCTTGTGAAGTGGTCCCAGTTTTGTCCCTTTCTGTGAATTCTGAAGCTAGTATGTCTTAGCTCTGAGAAACTAGTTCCTCTCCTATCTGCTAAGATTGTCACTGTAATATTTCAGATGGATTTTGTATTTGCTGCAGTGTTTACTTCTCTCTGCCTCAGGAAAGGCATACCTGTGAGTGTAAAGGTCTGCCATCTGCCTACAATTTTTATTTCTGATAAGCTATGTGAAGAATTTATTTAAATTCCTCAGTACTTTCTGCCTCATCCCTTAAAAACTTGTCCTCTTTAGGCATTACTGTATTCTTCAGTGACCTTCTGTTCTTACATATTTAAAAGCATTTTTTGTAGTTTTGTAGTCTTCTGTAAAATCTTCATTTTGCTTCTCTTATCTATTTTTCAACTCTCTGATTTGCATATTAATTTTAGTGGGTTTTTTTTTATCGTTTAGGGGTCCGTTTTGATTGCTCTTCTATTTCCTTCTATATCACTATTAAACATTTACTATTTTTGAACAATTAGAATTAGGTGTAATGAAGTTCTGAGTGTACTTGATACATGCTCAGGTATTTTGACTTAATTTAATACTCTAGAATTAATTGCTGTGCTATGCTACAACATAGCTCCTGTTGTAAACTGCTAGCTGTGCCTTGTTCAAAAGCAATGCCTACTTTAATCTTTGTGAGCTCTTTTATGATGACAATTAAAAACTCTTTAAAAGGTTTGTTTATAATATATGTCCTTGCAAAACAAGAAAGGAAAGAAATTTCTGACAGAGAGGGTTCGTTTATTTACTTTATTAAACCTCTGCTTCAATGTCATACTTGTGTTTTTTTAGTTCCTGTGTGTTGCCACTGCAGAGATGGTGGGAAAAATTTTTTTTTCCAAGCTGTGTTTATGTATTCTAATCACCAAGTACAGCTGATGCTGTTATTTGGCTTGTCCCAACCATAACTAGAATCAAAATGGGTGGTTCCAATGGTGGCAGATGGAATCAAATTGTTCAGAGGGTCAATGCAAACCCAGATCCACTGCAGGGTGCAGCACATGTCCCAGAGTAGTATGTTTTGTGTGCTGGCAGTCGGGAAACTTCAAATTTCATTGCAGGTGCATCCTTTAGGATGGCATGAACACTGGCATGGAGCAAAACTCTCACTGGGACACGAGAATGAAGGACAAAGCTGCAAGTCAAAGAAAGCAGTCTGGAAAGTGTCTTTACAGTATTTAAAACTGAGGGATCTCCTGAAAATGGGATGGCGAAAAATTTTTTCAGTTCTGAAGCTGTGGGAGAAAGTATATTGCAGAGCTAACTTATTGGGAACAATTTAAAGATCCCAATTTTATGGTTGAAAATGGTAAAATAAAAAAAGCAATACCTCTAGCAGATTAGTAATTGTGTTTCTCTAACAAATTTTTTTTCTATGAGTCTTTATTTTTATAGGTATTAGAATGTTCACATGAGAGTTTTGAAAAACTCTCAGGGTCATATAACTATTTGAGGGTTATCATTTTTACTTTGCCTCTCCATCTTTCTGCATGTTTTTCTTTAA
Source organism: Daphoenositta chrysoptera (assembly GCA_013397915.1). NCBI lineage: Eukaryota > Metazoa > Chordata > Aves > Passeriformes > Daphoenositta > Daphoenositta chrysoptera. The sequence goes on along the minus strand of VZRO01000695.1, from coordinate 306,893 downwards.
GTCTTAAAACAGAATTGGAAAAAGAAACACGTGGCCATATATCAACATATTATGAGTATATATATCTATGAAAGTCTTTAAAACACTCAAAAATATATCCTGTTACTGGCATTTAATTTTAATTAAATGGTCTATCATATCGTTATTTATTATATAAATAAACAGATTCACAGGGTACACAGGAAAAAAAGAAGAAAAAGTCAGTCTCTTACACATGGAGTCTGACTGTTTATTGTCACTACTGTTAGAATAGTGGACTCATTTTAAATCCAACAAATGAAATAGAATGGAAATCTACATATCAGTTGTACAAATATCTGATATGACCTTGAACAATGTTGCATTACTAATTGCTTTATCAGGTGCAGAAATCATAGTCTTACACTGTTGAGGGAAAATTTTTATTTTCCCTATAGGAAGATATTTTATCAGGAAATAAGGCCTACCACTCCTTGTTGAGCTTAGTCCCTGCTGTTCACAGGAATGATGTGTGCATCTTCCACTGCGTTGCTGCACTTCCTTTGGATGCTCACAGGGATATTTCAAAAGTTCTGCTGAGCAAATGTTGTATTGACCCTGAGCTTCACACAAGTGGTGTCATTACTGCTTGAGTCTTGTGGTCCTTTGGTGACTTCTCCAGCCTCCCTGTCCTTCCACGAGCAACTCTTCCAAACTGCTGAGGTTGCAAAGAGATGGCTAATTGCAGAAAATGGACATTCACTCATTACAGGACACCTGTATGTGCTATTTAGATCACTTATGATTAGAATTCTCATGTTCGTTGGTTGGGAAAAAATTGTTTGACAGAAGCTCCCTAGGAAGCAAATGTTTCCCTAAGGAGCAATGAGCTATCTGAAGAATGAGAACCTACTTGAAGTTTTTTGGAGGGATTGATTAAAAGGAGCAGTTTTTTTGATCATGATGTTTTTGACAAGACATGTACCAATTTACTGGCTCATTTTTAGGAATTAAGAAAACAAAGTCTGATTTATAATTCTCATCCTCTTAACATCTTCAATTTAACAAAAGTATCTGACGTGGCAGGTTTAATTGTCGTTCTGACAATGAGGAGATAGACTTTCCCAAAGGCCGTGTCATAATTTTACCTTAATCTTCTAATTATATGGTGTATATGTGTCTCTGTGTAAATTTTGACTCTGATGCCAACTTCCCAAGTACTCTCTTGCTTGAGAGAATGATATAATGCCTTGGGGGTCTTGATATCTAATTACTGAGAATTTTCCCATCTCTTCATTGTCTAGACTTCAGTGGTATCTTACACCAAAAACCTGGGAGATCCCCAGATAAACACAATACTTTGACTGGCCTGATTTGCAGGAAGAACAATTTTATGCTGCAGAGTAGTGAACTTCCTTTGTTTTTCAAGCACATTTTTGTCAAGCAGCGTAATGAAAAGTTGACACGAGGGTGGAATTCGTTTGACTAAATACAAAAGTCTATGTATGCAGAACTCTGGTAGACTCACTTCATGTGAGATTGGGTTCTGAGTGTCTTTGACTTTGTTCACAGTCACTGTAGTCAATGCAGTGCTTCATCTCTTTCAGAGGAAGCAATCTCAAATAGGCAGCTGGGTTTTCAGTATTGAGATTAGAAAATTTCAGAATCTAAGCGTTAGGGAAAATAAATGTCATAATGACTTTTAATGCAATAAAGTGACACTGTGTTTTACTATGAAAGTCCAACAGAAGCTGCAAAAGAAAAGGGGGAAAAACTTTTAATATCCATTAGCTTTTTTTGGGTGTGTTTGCTATATGCTGAAACCTATAGGAAATTTTATTATTATGCATTATTATTTATTTGTATCAAACATTTTATATAATATTTTGAATTTCCCTTGTGATCCTAAATAAATTTAAAATTATGAACTTTTTAAAGAAAGGGATCTAGAAGAATAAACAAAACATTTTCATACTGGAGAAAGTTCAGAAAGGACAAATATGCATGATTAAGGGGTATAGAAAAATTGATTTATGAAGATTAAAGGAGCAAAAAATATATACTGTAAGTTAACTGAGGCATAACAAGGAACATGATAACTGTCTGCAAATATTTGATGCACTTAAACACCAAGAATAGAGAGGAAATAATTATTTGGATTAATTTATATAGGAAAATTTTCTGACATTGAAGCTAGATGTGTTTTTCTTCAGTGTTGCCAGGAAAACTTATGTGCCGCAAGAGAACCAAAGTTGAAAGGTAAGATTAATATTTGTAAGAGGTGTGAAGCCAAAAATGTCCAACAGAAATTACTTCAAAACACTTTGGTTTTAATACTTATTTATAAAAGCTTTTTAACCAGAACAGAATGATACAACAATTTTTACAAATTGACAATGGATTCTAGTTTTTGTGAATTTTTTTTCTTTTTCTGCAAGAAAATAAAATATACCATGGCAAGATCCTGGCTGGGGAAGTGAACAACTCAGGGACACAAGAAGACAAACTAGTTCCTTTTCATGTATAAGTTGGATGCTCTTCAAACATCTAAGTTGGCCAGCAGTTGCTGACCACAGAAAAAATAGCTTACTCATGAGCTACTGCATGTCTTGACACACTATACCATTTTTTAATAATCAAGCAAAAGCAGGTTCTATATCGAGACAGTTGTTGTCATATAGGAAACATAAAATATGTGTTCCGACACTGTGCATAACTGATATGACCATGAGTGGTACTTCTGCTGACCAAATTAACTGGGCAGGTGAAATATCAGGAGATTATGTGGTTTGAGAAAATGATCCCCACAGAGGGATCCTTGAAATTGAGCTGGAAGTAGGAACTGTAGGACCATGCATGTGGATTTACAAGAGGAAAGAGAAAGAAGCTCTGTCCTAAGTAGTCTATGTGTTTTTGCTTTATGAGCTGCAATGGTGGCTGCATATCTTTGTAGAGCCCAAACCCTTCCCTTTGCCGCAGGATATACCTAGTCAAGAGGTAGAAATTTGTTTAAAAAAGTCAACTGAAGAATCCTGCTTCTTTAGTCATTTGTATAGTTTGTCAGAACAGGATTCAAATATTGTCAATCATCTTGAAATCTAACTAGTTTACAGCTTGTGCTCTGAACCTATCTATCCTTTTGATCTTTTTGCCTTAAGAACGCAATGCATGAGAAATACATAAATAAACTTTAAAGCAAATGATACATGTCACGTAGTCCTTCTAAAAAAAAACCCTGAAGAATTCAGAAGTGTTCCATGTTAAAAAAAAGAAAAAGAAAGAATGCGTGTTTGGAAGAGGAACAGATTTTGAGCTGTTGCTGTGTTCATTTATGTGGAGAATTTAATTGTAATTGCTTAATTTTTCATAAGCAATGCATAAGCAACATCAGAGGTGAGAAAAATATCTGCGTGCTTTTACATTTCACAAACTTGCAACTGGTTAGGGTCAATAAAACTACTTGACTAGAATAGAACACAGTGAGTTTTAAGTAGCCACACTGAAATTGTTACTTCAAATCCTTGCATTCATTGGTTGCCTGACTTGTCTCCTCTGCTTGCCTTGAAGCTTTTCAGGTCATGCAACAGTCTCATTTTGGTTGTTCTCAGAAAAAATAACCAGACAGGTAATGCCATCTAATTTAAGCACTCTTGGAATCCTGAAGAGAAGTGAGGTGACTTGCTTGTAGCTGAGACCTGGGAAGTGTGCTAAAACACATATAATTAAATAGGCTGGGAGAGTTGGGGTTCCGTAGCCTGGAGGACAGAAGACTCTGGGGAGACCTTGTCGTTGCCTTTCAATATAAAAAGGAGGCTCATAACAAAAAAGATGAAGAGAAAATTTTTACCAGGGCCTACAGTGACAGGACAGGTGCAATGGTTTTAAAGTGAAAGAGGGTATATTTAGATTAGATATCAGGAAGAAATTTCATACAACAGATGTGATAAGACTTTGGAAAGATTGTTTGGATAATTTAGATTTTGTGGAAGCTTCATCACTGAAAGTGTTTAAGATCAGGTTGCTTTGAGCAACCACGTAGTTTGGAGTAGATGATCTTTGAAGGGCCCTTCAAAGCCAAGTCATTCTATGAATATGCTACAATAAAAATGTGAATGTTTCACAAAGACTTCCCCCTCTTCCCCATTTGCATTGATGCCAGGCATTTAAACATCTAATTTCTGAGGAAGCAGGCCTTAGCCACAGGGTCCTGGCTTCACCTACATGGCTGGGCAGGTGGTGTTCACTCCAGCTGCAAGTGACTAAGAGTCACGGAGATAGATGAGAAGAGAGAAACCATGTAGAGCAAGCTGTACTTTCTCCACAAAACTTCTATGTTTATTTTTCATTAAATGGTAGAATTAGGAATAATCCTGTGAAGTGTTTTTACCAGCTCATTTTTGTCAGTTTTAAAGAGAGTTTGAAGTTTTGAAGTACAGCTGAATAGCCCTCATGGTCTATGCATCCTATCTGGATGGAACAGATTTCAGCTGTGGCACTGAGTGCCTAAATTTCATGGGGTGGTGGCATCATTTGAGTTTCAGTGTTGTGAGTTAGATATCTCTATTGCGTTTTCTTTGAGTTAGTGTCCTCAGATACTTAAGATGTCATATGTTTCCTGTAACAAATATCTAATTTTGTGTTTGGATTGCAGGCTACAATGCCTGCAGTCTAGGCAGATGTTGCATTGTTTTGGTCTATGAGCCCCGTGGCCCCTTTCTAGATCTTCCTGTGAGCTGCAAGGTCTCTTGTTGAAGCCCTTGGGCAGTGCTGAGCACTTTTGCTGGAACTACAGTGCATTTTGTCCTCCTGACATTTCGGGAGTTAATTGAGATTTACCATGTAATTCTTACAACCTGAATCAAGACCTTAGTCTCCACAGTGGACTATGGTTAAAGATTAGAAATAACGCATCATATAAAATTTTCAGGAGCTGAAATCTAGGGGCTTCACTCAGTTCTGTCTTTAGGCTGAGGTAGAAGCCAGCAGCAGCAGGACTTGTGTTCCAGATCTCAGACTAAGAATGTGGTCTTGGCACTTTGACCAGTGCCATTTGTATATACATAAAAAAAGAAAATATTGATAGGGAAATAATTATGGATACATAAACCCAGGACATTAGGAAGCCATGTTTATAGGCATTTTTCAGTTTATAACCATACTTTTAAGAATTTCCTGTCTTTTGTTTTAGCCAGACACATGGAACTATTTTAAAGCAGTTTTATTTGTGTGCTCTGTTTCCTTCACGCTTTTGTTTGAGCAGAAGAGGATGGGGATAAGAAAGCAGTCTCCAAGAAAGGTTTACAAAGTTTATGATGCTAGGTTGTGGCAATTCCCTTCTGCACAATTAAGACAATCATAAAAATACATACACCATATTTTGAAATGTCATTATGACTTATTATGTAAACAGATGATGATAAAATATTGTGAGTCATTATTCAAACACAGTACATGATAATTGTTTCTTTGGAGACACTATGCATTTCTGTTGTGGCCTTTATTTACAGAATTAATTGTAAAAACTTCACAAGGGTACTTAGTGTGTCTTCCCATCATCACATCTGAAAAATAATGATCTCAGCCTCTAACCATGTAAACTCTGAAACAAAAGAGGATCCAATTGTCTTTTTTGTGTAAACAAGGGTTGTTTACAAGGTTAGATCTTCACCAGTAAACCTTGAGGAAATAAGCATGATAATTACACATATTTTCAGGCCATACATGTGAAATCATAGTCAATGCTGGTTCCAAAACATTCAAACCTCAAAATATAATTTATTTGATATAAAACCTTAAGAACCAATACCATTGTCACTTTATTCTTGTATTCTTGGAAAAGAATAAGCTTACAAGTATCTTGTTTTGAGATTTTATGCTCTTCTACCTGCAGTTGCTAAATCACAAGCAGCACAGACTTCTGCAAGTGAAGAAAGAAGTCTTGGGTGGATTCCAAGGGACTCCACTGGGTTATGTCCTACTTTCAGAGCCTCTTACTCTTGGGCAGGACTCATTGCCACAGATGGTACAGGATTCACTGCCACTGATTGAACACAAAACATAGGTGTATGCCTCTATGGCATCTCTACCTGCGTTTGTTCCCTTCTAGGGTTCAGATGGATTGGTGAAACACAAGACCATGAAATGTCATAGGACACCTGATTTTCCTTCTGCTGTCACGCCTGGGAGTGTCAGCTAGAGAGAATCCTGTGTTCTCTCTGCCAGCTTTATGTGTGCTTCAAATGGCACTAGAAATATAAGTTTAAACAACTGTGTCAACATGATGCTTAACAAGAGTGTGGAGAAATGTCTGGCTTGCCACAGAGTGGACATCTCTGTGTGGCCAGCGGAATCCTGGAGAAAGATAAGGTAGGAGATAACAGGTTTAGTGACCTCAGCAAATGCAAGGATTGTGACAATACTGTCTTAGTAAGACAATTTTGGTTGAAGACATAAATCTTGGATACTTGTAAACATCTCAAATGTCCCAGTAAGACAGAATTTTGTTGGAGTCTTCCTGATCTTCAACATTCCTCCCTAGTTTCTATCTGATCCCATCAAAGTTTAATCTTCTGTCAATAAATTTCTCCAAAAGTGATATTCTAGGCATGCACAGAACTGTCCATGTCTGCAGCCATTTGGAAGACAGATCTGTGGTACACCAGCATTTTTCCAATAGCTTTGCAATGAGATAATCTTCTCTGTGCTGTGAGAGGACTCCTCAAATCTCAGTATTTCGGCTTCTATTGGTGCCTCACTGTACAGTTAAATCTGCAAGGGGAAACAAAAGGGATATTCTCCCAGAATCAGATGCATTTATTAGAGAAATAAGTCTCAGGCTTTTGTCAGAACCACCACCCCCCACCCCCTTCCCCAATAAGGTTGGAATCTTCAAAAAATGGAATAATTGTAGCAGGAGGGAATGCTGCTATTGGTGGTCTTTTGATGCCAGATGATTTAAGGTATATTATTAGCATAGAAGGTGGGACTAAAAACTCCTTTGAACCCTACTTTTCTCAAGGCTGGGCAATTTTCTATTCACTAAGAGGGGAGAAAAGGAAAGGAAAAGCTCAGAAACTCCCTTTCTACTTGAAGAAAGGTCAGACTCATAGGGGTATGTGAGCTCTTAAATCTCTGTGCCCAGGTATAGGTTCTAAGGGAAGCTTAGGTACGGAAACAGGACTTGGGAAAAAACTTTGTTGATTTGCAATTCTTAGCTTAGTTTTTGGACAGAAATCATAAAGTCAGGGAAGAGCACGGTTAGTGGCATTTCTCTGTCTTTCTAGATTTTGCCTCGTTGGCACTTGTGCCAGTGTTAATTTTGTGGGGCCAGAGAGAATGGTGAGCTGACTTATTCCAGAACAAATGACACAAAAAATTTACCAACTGGCTTCTTGACAGGTGAGGGACCTTGCAGAGCCAGTGAGACACTGGCCATGTAGAAATGTCAGTGCAGTGCTACCTAAAAGCCTGTATAGAAGGCCCCGCAAAACACCATTAAAATGCTTAAGCAGAAGTTGATTGTTTCATAAGGATTTGAGATTCACCTATTGTTTTTTCCAGCTTTTTTCTATTTTTTTTCTGTATAAGTTTATAAATACCTTCAAAGCTGTTTGTAGTGAAAACGTATCCACTTGGTTTTCTTTGTTAATGTCACTTAGAACAATGTAATCTTATGAACATTGTCAAATTTGTCATAAGCTCTGCACTTCTGAAAGAAAATTAGTATTTGTTTCAACAGTAACGAGAATGGCTCTGATTTGTATAGTTTGGGAATCTGAAAAAATGTCATCCAGTGCACTGTAAATACAGGTAATCAATAACAAAGCCTTGTTAACAGCATATGAGATAAAAAAGAAAAGGCAAGGAAAAAATTTTGGGATTCAGTAGGGCAGGCTTGTATTTACATGCATTCCAACAATTGTTTTGAGATTGATTTAGAACACCCAGCTGTATCTTCAATTTGAACTGCAAGGATCTTCTCATATTTTAACACAGGATGAGGGACTAAATAAGTGTCGTTTTTTATGGACATATGCACGGAGACAGACACGCAAAAGGACAGAAACCATTTCAGAAAAGATAGTTTCCTCTCAGTCCAATTAGGTGAACTGAATGTGGTTATGTTGCTGTAGTTCTCAGGGCTCTAATTGCACATAAAAACTTCCAAATCATAACATATGTGGTATTTCCACCTAAAACAAAAGGACAATTATTAAAATGTGGTGGCATTTCATGTAGTATTGGCTGGGAGCTTAGATGGCACTAATTTAACACTTGCAGCATGAAATTAAAATTTACATTCCCTCGGTGCACTTCTTCAGACCAACAGCTGACAGTTCTGTTTCTTTAATGAAAGCTGGGAGATTTAATTACTTCTGTTTAACTAAAAAAGCCTTTCCATCTCTTGATGACAAAGGCAAGAACGCTGGCACAAGTTTGCAGATTCTTTGTGAGCGTACTTTCTACAGTCTCCATAGCTCTGCTTTAGGCATCCAGCTTTCTGAAGGACATGAACCATCCTATAGATTCTTCCACAGATTCCAAGTAATGTGTGTAAATTCCAGCTGTCCATAAATCATTTTTTGAAAGGCCAGTATTATGGCTGCTATAAACATTTCAAGTAAGTTGCCAAAATCTTCAGCATGGTGTCTTTCTGCACAGAATGTATACAAATTATACTTCTCACAAATTCTTCCCTTTTCCAACAATTCCTGCTGTATTGTGTTACTGTCTACAGAATGAATGCTAAAAAGTGAGCTGTAACTCACCAGATGCGAACTGCAAAAATACATTTGATTTATGTTGCAATGAGGACTGGTAGGACAGAATTACCAAGTTTTCATCCAGAAACATATTTTTTCCTGACAGTTCAGAGAACCTTGTAGCTAGAATGCTATCCTGAGGCTACCTATATGTCCATATAAGTAATCAAAATAAGAAATTTTTACACTTGGTCAGACCAGGCTGTAAAGGGACAGATGGAAGGCCTCTTTTATATCCTAGAAGAGTATTTTGATGTGGTTTGCTCTATGAAAGCTGGTAGGTGGAGAGCAGGGAATGAGGCTTAGACTGGTAACAGACAGATGCGTACTGGAAACAAGGAAGACTGCAAATGTGGGAGAACTCTATAAGGGCAAAACGGGAAATTAATTCTAGGCTAATATAATATAATAAACTTGCTTTTGGTTAGTTCGTTAGGGAGGTTCTAAAATATTTTCCCCTGGATTTGAACTTTTGTTTCCTTTAAGAAAGAATAAGCAGTAGATGTGTCTTGATTTCATTATCTCAGTGTTACAGAGGCTTTTTACCACAGCCCAGGAATACATCTTCCCTTTACTGTCTGCATGGTACCTCTGAAACGGTAGATCTCAAGTTCGGTGCAGTGGAAATTATCCACATCTCTTTATGCTTTATAATCCTTCACTGGTCTGAATTTAAGGGCGAGACACAACTCTCAGGGGTGAGAGGGAGAGGAGGAGAAGGATAAACCCTCCTACAACCAACCTTTTTGTATTTACTCTTCAAATGGAAAATACAGATGTTGCAGAAGTACACGTCTGGGACATTGTTTCCATATTTTTGACAGAGACTAATTCTCACTGCTTTTCAGCTAAGTGGCTTAAAATCAACTTCTTCTCCCTGCCTGAAACTCTGAGAGTTTTTGAAATAAAATCATGTGAATACATTTGCTGATCTTGCAGACTATGCTGTTGTACTTACTTCCTTTCTCTTCTCCCCAGAAACTTTGCAGGATTCTTGTCTGGGTTATGGGGTTTAGGTTATTTTCTTCTTTCACCACTGTTCCAATGATCCATTTGCAAAGTGTTTAGATTATAGCAGACGCGAACTTCCTCTGTCTCAGAGCCAGCCATGAATCAGGCTGAGAGCTGAGACCACTGGCTGTCAGAGGGCCTTGAAAAGCTGCAGCTTTAAAATAACAAGTGTTTGACAGCTCGGTTTACAAAACAGCGGATTGTGACTATATTGTACTGCAGGGCTACATATGACATAATAACTAGGGACTTAGAGTTATTTAGTCTTTTTCCTCTTGCCATAATTTCCAATAAATAAATCTCTCTGGGACAGGAGGTCTGGTGAGTTGTACAATGCTTGCATTTTCCTCACCACAGCTTATCCCCTCTCTTCTTTATTTTACATGTTAAAAAAACCCTCAGTGCCTGGTAATCACAGTTCTAGAATGTTTCCTGCTGAAAGAGACGGGCAAATGTAAAGATAAATACATACATTTTTGGTTTTTTTATTAGTCAAGGTATTCATTATAAGTCTTCCTCTCACATTCTCTTCAGAAACTTCTTAATGGACAGAGCTTAATATTGTGTATTTGGAGCGTAACACAAGCAATTATTTTTAGGGTTTTCAATGGTCCTTTTTAAAAAGAGCTATGCTCACAGGATCCCTGTGAGTTTTATTTTTCAGAATCAGTGGTCAGAAGTTCCATAAATGTGGATTCATATGCCCTGAAAAAAGCTGAAGTGAATAGAATGTGACTACTGGAATGTTCATCTTTCTCCAGTCATAAAATATGATGGAATGAATGAATAACGACTTTACATTAACATATTTGCTAAAAGAGAACTAGCTATTTTTTCTGCACTCCCTCTTCAATATAGAAATGGTAAGAAATGCCAATATTTTCTTGATCTCATTTTCCCTTTACTAATATTTAGGCTTCCAAAGAAACCCGAGGGATATGCTTACTCAGTTTCATTAGACATTCAAATCCCTTTGCTTTTGAAATCCCATGTCTAATTTTTTTTTTTTTAAGACCTTGATTCTTTAGATTCTGTTTACACTAATTTTTACCGTAACCTCAACATAGATATATTAAAGTTCTGGGATTTATCTTACAGGTAAATCTGCAAGACTCTCAGTTTAAAAATATTTATATTTGAAAATTCATTTTCTTCATCCTGTTCTGTAGAAAACAGGATACTGGGTATGATAGACTACATCCCAAAGGTTGTACTGCATAGTACAGACATGGATTAATTTTAACTTCAGCTATCTTCAGCTGAGTTCATCATCTTAGGCTCCATCTGTGGTCTATGAAGAGAAACAGGCCTTATTAGGGCATGGTTTCACTGACCTATTTTAAGTGTGTACTTCAGGATGAAATGAATCACAACCTGAACTCCACTGTCTACACTGAATAGATCTCCACTGACTGTCAGGAGAACCCAGAAAGATTAATTGTGTTGACATCTAAACTGAGCCAGATTATTTCTACTCTTAAAGCTGAAGTGTCCTTAAAGTCTGTGAGAATTTTCAGCCTTGAGGAGGAGAGCATTTTAAGCTTCTCATTGTAATCAATATCAAAATGAAGGACTCCTAGAGGTACTAATTGTCCTTGTAGAAGAACTACAGTGAAGCATACAGTTTAACCTCGTCTGTTAGCATTTGTGGAGAAGATATAGAGCAAAAAAACCTATGTCTTAAGGTTGTGATGCTTGGGTTTACTGTCTGTATGAAAGGATAGTACTGTAAATGTGGCCTTTGGATTTGATAAATGCAGAAAATAACTCTTTATGTGAAGGTAAGAAGCTAATTTCACTTGGGTTTCTCACTCCAAGATGTTACACAAAACTTAAAATCTTATCTGAGGCTATGGACTGAATTACATTTGAAGGGTGGGACTGACATGCCCTTTCCTTGACACTTGGATCTTCAGGTAATGCTTGCTTAACATGATGGCTTCTGCACATCCACTAATAAGTGCCCAAAAGTATTGCTGCCATTGCAGGCTTATATACTAAATCTGACTAACTAATTAGGACCAGCTATTTTTGTAAGTTTAGGAACTGGAGTACTTAATCTGCTCTTGCAGTTTTATAGCCATATCCTTAAATATTTAAGCATCCAATTTCCACTAAAATAGCTGTTGTGATTAAGTGGTCTAAATACTTTTGCAGATCTAGCCTCTGGATTCTCTTCTTGGTTAAATTCCCTGAGATTTTTGTAGTCACTGCCTCTGAAAGTGATTTTAAGTACTTGTGTGCTAGATCCAAGTACTTGAACTTAGTATATTGGACATAATCTGTCTATATCTGAGTTTATATATTTACATATATATATATATATAAATATATATAAATTACCTGTATTTTTGCAGTTCAGTGAGGGCTTTTATATACTCTGAAATGTTAGTAATAGAGGTGTTGAATAATGTTGATACAATAGTAGGAAGCTACACCACAACCAGGAGGAAAAAAATAGTCTCTAGTAGTTAATTTTTTGCTTTTCTTGCTTAGAATATTATTTTTAGAACACACTTTAAAGATTTACTTTAAATAAATTTTTGAATTAATAATTTTTCTGGGATCTACTCAATAGTTTGTCCTTTTCTTTGTCCAACTCTTGTCTTAATTTTTCTATGATATTTTTTGTAATGAGTTGATTTTTTTCCCCTGAGCTTTACACTTGGGAATGTGGCTTTAAAAATATTTCTTCCTACCCATTCGGAGAGAAACAATCTATAAATATGCCCATGCACTCGCTGGATTTTAGTACTTGACAGTTTTATTGAAAGCAACAAGTACACACAGTCAGTGTTGTTTCTATGATGTTACTTACCCTTGTCTGTAAAATATCAGCAAAGCAAAATGAGACACGGGGCTATCAATTTGCCAAATGTGAGAAGTTATAAAAACAATTTTCCTATACAACATATTTATGAGGGAAGTGTACTTCAAGAATAAGAAGTCTGAAAAACTGTCATATTTAAAAATAATTGCCATGGAACTTCATTTCTTGTGAACCTTCAAGGTCATGATATTTCTTGTTTTTCTTCCCAACCTTTATTAGAAAAGGGATTGCTGCTTCCCACAAATTTTAAAATGCTTCTACACATCTTTTGGATTGCCAGATTTAACTTGGAAACAAAGAGCTATAAAATTATTAGAATTTATTTAGCTGACCTTTTTCTTAACTAACTTCAGTCATCTAAAAATAAGGTTTCCAGTTCAAACTAGTCATCAAGTTCCTCTTATAGTTAGAGACAGGCATCTAGAGAAGAGCAGTGAGCTTCCAGGTCTTTGATAACTGTGGAGACAGGGTCACCCAGCTTTTGGGTCAGTCTAGGTCAGAAGAGCCCAGCCACTCTCTGACAACAGAAGGCAAATGCAATAATTCCAAGGAAACAAAACCCCACTCAAAAAAGGGATTCCACTGAATCTTCTCCTGATGGATTGAGCCCTGAACCTAACACACATTGAATGCTTTCTCCCCTCCTCAGAAGATAACACTTAGGATGACTTATCCTTCCACAGCGGCCACCATCCTGAACCAAAGCTTAAATGGTCCACTGTCTTTGCTTTTCTACAGAATTACTTTTTATTTCTGTCTTTTTGTTTATTGTTTTTCATTTGTGAAAAGAAAGAAACAAGTCTCAAACCCATGCATAAGGAAGAGGAGAGTCATCCTTAATCTTCTGACTTTGGTATTGAGAATAAAGTATCGTGAGAGTGAAAATTTTTTTGTTCAGTTTTTTTGTTTGTTTGGGTTTTTTGTGTGTTGGTGGTTTTCTTTATTTTTTGTTTCTTTTTTTTTTTAAACCAAGGTAATATTAAGTTATTTCCCTTTAAGTAGTTCATAGCAGCATTGAGAGGAAAAGAAAAACCTAAATAAAAAATAAAATTGCATGACTTTGGGAAGAGAGAAATGAGGAGAAAAATTACACTAAAAATAAACAATTTGTTAACTTTGCCTTCAGTAAAACCGCTCTGAAAAATGTGTGTGGGGAGATTGGTTGGAGTTCTGCTAAATTCATTAACATTGAGAATGTCCATAGAAGTCATAGGATAGGTTACCCGGGACATTGAACTCAGCTTAAAGTCTTTCCCAGGGTAAAGCTTTTCCAGCACTTGCAGCACGATGTCAATGCAAAGCTTTTCCCAAACTTCCTGGAACAGTTTCAGGCAAATCACTGGAGACACAAAAAGTATCTGGGGCCTCAGCCAACAGCATTCCTGCATGAATACTGGTATCTCAATTTGCTCTTTATCTTTCTTAATTGGCATTATGCAATTTCAAAGATTTACAGCCAGCTAGACTAGGAAAAATAAAATAAAGCATGACCAGAGCTGAGAGTGACAGTAACCCTTTACCATATAGTGGACATAACTTTCTACTGCAAACTCAGTTTACTGCAAACTAATTTACAGCAAAGTCTCCCCCTCAGTCTTCTGTGATGTTGTAAAAAGTCGTCAACCCCTCAGATTATATCTCGTCTGTGCTTTGTAGAATGAATGTTTTAATTCACTGGAGCAACAGAATAAACCACAATTGCATATATTTTAGACTGAGGGTATGCTTCCTTAAAAGTGTATTCTATTTTAGCATGTAAATGTCAGCTTCTTAAAACAAACAATCCATAGACTACATGATTATTACTATATTGCGTGTATGCTGTCAAACCTTCCAATAGCATTTTAAAGAAGTACCTCAAAGTACTGCTGTTGTGAAACCTTTTGTAGATAATCTATGTAATCAGGAACATCCGACTCTAAAAGGGAAGGTTATAAAAGGCAGAGAGGGCAGTTAAGCATGTAATTGTCTGTGAGAGATAATGGGAATTGGGCATGTAACTCCCATTTGTACCTCACAAAATCTCCCCTAGAGAGAATCAAGAGCCTGTGGTTATGTGGGATCTACCAACAGAAGGACAGGGTTGCCTTGGGAGAACTTTTACCTTGAAAGCAACAGCAGCTCCTTAACAACTTTCATACAAATGAAGAGGGTAAAGGTGTGTAGATTTGGCCTCACGGGAGCAATTCCTTAACTACTTTCCTGCCCTTTGTGTCCCTGATATTATCAGTCATAAGAAGTGGCTGAGGTTAGCAGAGTTAGAGAACTTTCCTTGGGCTCCTTACACGTTAAAATATAAATCATTCTGGGTGTAGTCAGTCCCCGCTCCCGCTGATCATTTACTGCAGCTCTGCTTTGGAATACGGTGTTTCCAGCAGCGACAGCTACAGCCAGATCTGGGTCTGATGCCCTTTCTTCCTTCCCCTGCCTTGTTTGCCAGCTGTGCCAAGAGTGACTGTAGAGTTGGCTTTTGTGTGGCCACTCTTGTCTCTTCCAAGGGACTGAACTCCGTTCCCATCCCTAGGCATTCCTCAGCTCATGGCGTACCAGCAACGGCGGGCTCTTTCTTTTTGCTTGGAAATATATACAAGCTTTAGGTTCTCTGCTCTTCTCTGCAGAGGATGCTTCCAAAGCCTGAAGGTTTTTTCAACTAAACTTAAATCCTCCTCTTTTTTTTTTGTTTTGTTTTGTTTTGTTTTGTTTTGTTTTTCTATCTTCTAATTTTCAGGACTATGCCACCAGCTGCGTGCAGGTGTTCTAAAATATTTCAACATTAAGAATTTAGAAAGATGGCCTTGCTATCGTCCCAAAATGGCAATCTTTGCGTAAACAATAGCAGTACACCGGAGAAAGATGCCAGATGCAAGGATTTAATCATACTGGATTGTTTTTGTTTTGTCTTTGTGCTGCAGACCTGTCATACAGTCTCAGATGTGGAGCAGTAGTCCACTGCATGAGGTACCCTGTACACAAAACAAGAAAGTAGGTCTTGATAAGCTCAGCAATGCTTACTGAAATCTTAAATAAAAGAAAAAGTCTTGTAGGGACAACCTCTGACCTCATTTAGAAACAGTGAATTCATTGTGATCAATTATGAAATTTGGCCTTAAACATAGTCCATGTATTTTGACTGTATATGTCTGGTTTATGTATTTTAACCGTGTTTACTTGACAATAAAGGCAGAAAAGTCTTCCTCTTGAATTTGGTGGAAGTATTGGCTCTGACCTCTTTTAGAAAAGAAACAGACCAGAAAAAGGTGATTGTTTTCTGTCTTGAATTCTGTTATTATTTCTAACTCAAATTGTAATTCTTAATTGCCCTGATATAATTGGACTGCATGCACAATTATTTTTTTGGAAGGAGAAAGCTCACAAGGTCCACAAATCAATTAGACTCCCGTGAATGCTGAGGGAAATGTAAATCTAGAGAAGTCAATACACCCTGCCAGTCATTGCTCATTTTTTTAAAAGACTTTCTTGACTCCAAACCTTCGCAAATGCGTATCACAATAGGAAACTGGGATGTGAAATTAAAATACATGGAAGTGACAGGACAAAGAATAAAACTGGAAAAAAGCTTTAATATATGCAAAAGCTGTAAACATATGAGCAGGGGGTTGTGAATGAGGGAAGGAGTTGAAGGAGGCACAAAAGAATTCAGCTATTACTTTTAAAATTGAAATTTTTTCACTCTTTCCAAACTTGCCTACTTACTGAAGGGAAACCCGGAAACACGGGACAAGCAATGAAGATTGTTGATGAAGAAAATCAGGGACAACTGAGAGCTAGACCTGCTGTGGGACTACTTCACTGCCCTCAGTCCGACTGCTCCAGTCTGCAGCAGTTGGATGTGAGCCTCTCTCTGCCCCAGGATTGCTGCACACAGCTGGAGGGACACCCATCCTCCTTCCTCTCTTCTGCCAACAGAACAGGCAGCTTTAAATTCATTAAATGTGGGTGAGAGAGGAAAAAAAAGTTTTCGCTGTTTTTAGGCTGACATACAGATGACTGAACTGGAAGGTTTTTATTTATTTTGAGCAGAAAAACATCATGACTGATAAAGAATATTCCCAGAATAAGGAGTTTTGCTTCGAGTGCCTCCTCCAGTGTGGAGGTTTGCAGATGCACAAAACTCAGAAGCAGTAGATTAGAAATATTGTAGAAGAGTAGGGTTTTGGAGAAAAAGAGTTAGAGGATGAAGTGAGCATTACCTATTTAAAACAAATATGTGATATCGTGGTATTTTTGAAGGCTGAGAAATGTTATCTGGTGGTTCCTTCAGCTGAGGCTTAGTGATGGCAAATCCCCATCTTGGAATGCAGAGTGGAGAATAAAAATAGTTTTTGTACTTTAAACCACCACTTATGATCACATTAGCACCATAAATTCCGAAGCCTGGTAGACACGTGAAGATCCATGGGTGAGCAATTAATAAAAAATAAAACCCCACTCAATTATTTTCTCCTTTTTTGTTTTAATGACTCATCTATATGCTTAACACAATGCTCTGGGTGAACATTTACTTTTTTCCTTTATTAATTTATAATAGGATTTTTTATTTTCAAGTTCCAAAGCATAAATGGATTTAAACTCCTATGAAGCCATTAGAAAACATGTAACTTTAGAAAACCAAATTGGTAAATTAAGCATCAAGGTCACAGCAGAACATATACTCTTCTAAATGATTACATGCCTTATTATTTAAATTACAGTTACTATGAGAATTTTAGTAATTATACAGACATGTCTTCTATGAAATTCTATAAAATCCATTCAGAAGTTCAGTTTTGGTCTTCCTTGTTACAGCAGTCCCAAGTTCACTTGCTCTTATGTCAGAAAGAAAACGGGATGACATCTGGTCTGTGCCATTGTATAATGATGCACACAGGCTCCTTATCACTAATATTTCACTGGTGGGAAGTTTCCTGTGGAGCTGTAGCACATCTTCTAGAAAGACATTCTGTCCTAATGCCAAGATAAGCAATAGAGCAAAACAATTGCAGGCAATACCTTGACTTTGAGAGGCTTCATTTCACTTTCACAATCTCCTGCTTGGTAGCACCAGGGCATTCTGGTGCTTGGTGTGTTCAGGCTGCCAAATGACCTGAGTCAGGAATGTTCCTTGGGAACAAACCTCCCAGTGACACCTGTGGTCTCAGTCAGGGTTTAAAATAAGAACTGCACAGGACTAAAGTCAGTGTAGAAACCCACAAGCCAAGGAGGCTTGCTCTTAAAACACTTAAAAAATGAGTAATCCTCCCTGGTGGGTAAGGTCTCCAAGCAAGCACAGGCAAGAGATGCTGGGCTGAGCAGAGGATTTTGCAGGGTATACTTTTCCTTTAAGCCTTTTGGGACATTTTGCATTACTTTTTGTTGTTATCTTTAAGTTTTTTCTTTCTTTTTTCTGGTGGAAACATTTCATATCTTTCCCCAAGAGAGCTCTTTCCCTTGTTATTACTTCAACTAACAAATATGAAATGAATGTTGCCCAGATCCTTGTATGTACTGAGTTACATTGAACTTCTAGAGAATCTTGGTATGTGTGGGAGGAGATAATTCCATTGTTTGGAGGAAAAAGTATTTTGGTAGCATAAGAGTCAGAGATGATTCTTTGGCACAACTTAAAGCTAGTGTCAGTTGCAGGTCAAGACACATATAAGATTTTCTGAAATTATACTAATTTTACATTTCTATTTTATCCTTTGTGCTCTTACCACAAACTTAGACATCGCTAACACTGGGATACCTATGCCTTCCTTCTCCTGTGGTGTTTTGTTGCCTGTTGATTTAGACCTGCATCTCTGTTGTTATCCACAGTCAACTTTCCTTACTCACACAATTATTCATGCTTTAGGCACTTTGACCTTTGGACACTGTAGATATGTTTTCTGCTATTCAAAGACAAACATAACCCCTCACTCCAACCTAAAACCAACACATGAACAGAAATACTGAAAAGGCAAGTTTCTTTTCTGTATGATACCTATTCTGACAAGAAAATAAAGTGCATGGAAATATTTCTTACCCTTAAGATCCCTGACTGAATATTGTGTCTAGCATGAGCTCTGTTTCCCTTTATTTTTGTGTATGAGACTGCAAACACTCACTCACTTTCATCATGTAGTCACATTTTTATAAAGATAATTTTTCATGATAATTTTTCCTCAGACATCTGATATTTGACTTAAATGGGATTCTGAAATTCTCTGAGCCATATCCCATAGGAAACTGTACCATAAAATACCACAACATTTTTATCATGTCTTCTACAAGTGCCCTTTAAATCTAGGATGGGGCTACTGGGTACTCTGTTTATTGGTGCTCATCTAACCACAATCTATTCTCTCTCAATCTGGAACCTGCTCAGTTACATCCCAACTTTCCTCCCTTTCAAGTCAAAATAGGAAAGGTCAGAGAGGGAACACTAGAATAATGGTTCCTCTTCTGTTGGCTTTGCTGCTATGGGACTCAGGTAACTGCAGAGATCTACCACAGAGCTACAGGACAGGATTTTTCCTCTTTAAAAATACCTGCCACAGCCCAGGCCCTAAAAAACCCTAGAAATTTAGCACAAGATGATAGGAACAGTTAAGTCAGGAATGGATAGAAGAAACTGCAGATTTTGCATCTCTCTTGGATATCTTGAAGCAGGTAACGAAGTCTGAAACTATACAGATGTGAATCACTAGGTTGGTGTCACAAAAAAGTGCCAGATCCAGGAAATGCAGTTTACTTTGTTGCTGCAAGAGTCTTTGTTGTTCAAACAAGCATTTACATAATGGATACTTCAGTGCTATTGCTGGCACTCAAACTGACTGGATTTATTTTCTGATGGCCTTTAACAAGGTGTGATTATTAGTTTGATCAGTAAGCAAGGCTATAAATGTTGAAAAGATTTTCCAAATAAAAATTGTGGTTTTGGTGATCATATTTTTATGTGACCTGGAGCAATACTTTGGGGAAGTCACATTCAGTCAGCTCGTGCTGAATTGCAGTGAGTGATCTGAGCAGAGCACTCATACTGCCTGTCCCATAAAACACTAAGCATGTGATAAATACAATATACCAAACAAAGGACTGAAAAATCAATGTAATTTTGAATCCTGTTGTGTGCTTGGACTTTGTATTCCTTATTACTTCTTTCTTCTGTCTTATTCAGCCTCACTTGGACTTTCATGTTCTTCTCCACACACAACTCAGTTTATTTTTGGTATTTGTAACTTCATACCTACACCACAGACAAACACCAACCTTTATTTTAACTGATAATTGCGTCCTAAATGCTAGTTCCTTATGTTTGTACTGTATATCTCACAGGTTTAAAATGTTATATATATGTATAGATGAAATAATGAGTGTTTTTAGCCAGCTTTTCCACTGAGAGGATAACTTTGAAGACTCTGTGTCTGTATTTAATATTTAAAGCACATTTACTTCTCGGGGATATTTGTTTGTGGGCAGATTATTACTGAATTGTCTATCTTAATGCTTATCCTTAGTCATTTGTATATCAATCTGCAAGCATGCAAATTATTACCTACACTATAACTTTGACAGGCTAAGATGATGCTAGTCCTGGCTTGAATTTATTTCCAGACCCTCTGTAAAAGTTTTTTGGCAGTTAGAAGAATGTTTATATTCAGATAAGCTAGTGGTTGGTAGAAATTTGGAGATTTCTCAAATCTCCAGATTGAGTGACCAGAATTCTCAGCACATGAGACAGAAGACAGACCATCAGGGAAACCAGTGGAGTACTGCATGCAAGCCAGTTATTTCCTTCATCTTACCTGAAAATTAATGAGTTGTATGATGGGAAGGTACCATCAGAAAGCTCTGCTCTCATCCTTTAACAGTTCTCAGCAGAATCAAGGGCGCAGCTTTACTAAAAATATGTCCTATTGCCATGGTAAAAGGCAAACTTCAAACCCAGAACTGAAAATCAGCATCAAAAAGTCTACTTTTCCTCATATAGGTGTTCCATGGAACCCCCTTCTTAGCAGTGTGGCTTCACAATTTTCAAGGGGGAGATGCAGATTTACCTCAGCCGTAATCAGGCTTATATTTTCCTTTACAAAGGACTGCCTGTTTTCATTTTTGGCATTACTTTTTGCCCTTCATCGTGACCCCTCTTTTTGATTAAATGTTCTATGATTTTATATGGGCTTTACAGAGCCACAGCAAAGGAACATTTAGATTTAAATAGTTTTGGAAAGCAGGTTGTCTTTCTATCCATCTGCTCCTCCCCACTGGGCCCACGGTGCTGCCTTCCAGCCTGAGGGTGTCTGCTGTTAGACCTCTGGAAGAATCAGCTTTCTATAGGTGAGTTTCCTATGGAAACTTGACTTCCCTGAGGAAACAGGGAGAGAGAAATAACCAAGTAGAGAAACCATGTTATTATCTGCTGGAGCAACTCAGAAGAATGCCAAGTGCTGCTGGTAAGGTCCTTGGTCAGCTTGGATTTGCCCTGTGGAGGGCTGTGCACCCTGCACATCCTGCAGAGACCTGTCCAGCTCTCCCAGATGCAGCCACAGGAACGCCTGGCACGGGGAACTTGTGCTGCTGGCACGTGTGTGTCCGATAACATTGCAGGAGACCCCTTTCAGAGAGACCCTGTGCCCTTGCAGGGACAGACAGAGCGGAGTTTCTGGGCTGATCCTGCCCCAGAAGTGAAAGTCTTCCCCACAGCAGGTATCCTTTCTGCCTTGCAACCTCCTCCTCCTCTCACCTCATTAGCTTTGCTCACAGGTACTGGAAATTTTGTTTTCTCTTTTTAAATGCTGGTGTTTCAAGACATTGTCAAGACCAATAAGACTTTGCATCTGCTTCCTTAATTTATCCTGTAACTTCCCTTGAGGAGTAGAGTCAGATTTTAATCAGAGATCCCACTTGCAAAGGAAGTTGGTCAGGGCTCAAGGACTTTTGAAGCTTAGTATGGGAACCTGGGGATACAGTGAAAAGGTTGCTTCAGTATTTCTCTGTTTCTGTTTGCATTAAAAATACAAATGCCTTGTCATTATGTGTGCTACTTGGGTTACTTCTGTTGTGTCTGTGACTGTCTATTACTTGTTCTTTAAATACAAGTAATGAATAACTTCTGTAGGACTTATCACATTTTATTCAGATATGAAGACAGTTTGGGTCAATTCAAGAAGTAATAAAACACATAAGGAGAAACGAAAATTGTTCTTGAGAATGATTCTGAAGAGAGGTAGTCATTACTGTTCTAACTTTTCTTCAGTAACAAAGCATCTTTCTAGATAGTTCATTAAACTAAAAAATATCCTAAGTGGTCAATCTTTTTATCCCTTCGAGTATGTGAGACATTTTTAATGATAGGTTCATTTTTGCTTTTGGTGACAGAAAAAGCAGGCTGCCAAAATGGTAAGACTGAAACCACACAGACCCACATATTTACACAGCAGTTGTTGATTTTTTCTAAACATTATTCCCCCGTGTTATTGGTATGAACTCACATGCTGAATAGTTGAATTATTCTACTCTGTATGTACTGCAGGTGAATCTAATAAACCCACTCACCTAATGGCTAAGGCAGTTCAGAGATAGCTACATAAACATTAATGAACTGCTGTGGCTAATTACGAGTTTCTGGTACCCATTGCTCAGCCTCCCCTTCTCTGTGGTGTTACTTCCTTCTGCTAAGCAAGACAACATCAACAGGGACGCTGAAGTGACAACCACGGGAGCAGAAGCACAGCCACTTTCAAATGCAGGAGGTTCAATATATGAGCCTTTAAAGGATCACAATCTGCATCAACAAAAAACCCAAAACAACCCAGTGCTTTACGAAGAAATGGCTTTTTTCTAAACTAAAGTATTCAGAAATCCATCTAATGATGAGCTTCATGAGTTCTTCACACAGCAAAACTGTCAAGGAAGGCAAAATTCAGTGTCCATTTTCTTAGGTTAATTCTGAACCATCAAAAAACCTCATCCCAAAAGCCCTGTCCAAACAAAAAAGAAGAAATTTTTGACATAGTGCATGCTAAATAAGCAAAAACATACTCATGACTCCAAAAAATACTAAACAAGAGAGCTATATCAGGGGTAATTCTGTTCCTAAAGCAATGTTTACCAAAAAAAAAGTTGCCAGAGAAACAAACAAAAAAATAGGTGTTTCAGTGTAGTGCTGGCTTAGTAGCTTAACTCTGTTGCCTGAGCCTGCACAAACGGGTGGTTCCTCTGCACCTTTGATATTTATTCAGGCTGTGTAACTCCGTGACGTGTCCCCAAGGCAGAGGAGTAACACCTGCCCACGCCACCTCTCCCTCAAACAATGAGCACAAATGAAGCTGAATGGATAAATGGACTTTATCTCATGTCCCTGAAATGTTGCTCACCAGCTGGAAAACCAGATAGAGGTTTTGGGTGATGCATTCCTGTCAGCTGTGAACTCTACCATCAGAAGAACTGCTGTTAATTACGTATAAACCTGTAAAGAGCTATCAGATGATTGTAGACTTAAATCATTGGTATTGAGCAAGGAAAGATTCAAACAAATGGCTTTCGTGTGAAAGGTTACAGAATTCATGTAAGCCAAAAGAATGGTTGTCCTACAGGGTGCTCTTTCTGTTTGTTTATCTTTTCCCCTTTTTATTGATGGGTAGAATTCCTGGAAGGCTTACATTTTTTAGGAATTTTAGGAGAGCTGATTTTTTCGAACATTCTATATTGTTTCCTTTTCAAAATTACAGCACTTATAACACTGACTTATCTTTCTTTTTGCAGTTTTTGAGAGAGTCCTTGCATTATCACTACAGCTATTGGCTCCCTTGCTTGTATGCCTAAAAAAGAGAAACAGAAAAGAACAGATTTTATTGCTTTTACTGACCATCTATTTCCTCAGCTATTGGCATGCAACACTTTGAAAGTTAAAGCAATAACATACCCTTTTATAGAAATCCATGTTTTAATTAAGGAACTGCTGTTCCTATAATGTAAAATTACAAATAAATTTCTCCATCAGAGAAATTAATTCTAGTTACATGCCTAGGACATGTTTATTCAATGTTTATTGGTTCTCTAGCCAACAAATTTGACAGTAAACATTTAAATATACAAACAAAATGAGTTTTCTAACTTTTATTCTGGAATACATCTTTTTACTTTGTTATAACTCGCCTGTTCAAAACCAGAGGATTATAATGTTAAACCCAAACAAGCTGTAGTGATTCAGACATACAGTCACAATGCTCAGAGTGAGCTAAACACAGAATTATTGATGTTCACCCTCTAAACACTCCAAAAATAAACCAAGATTTTGGAAGTTACTCATAAACAGCTTCCACTAGGGCTTCAGTTGACTTGAACTCCCAAATATTTTCAGTTCCAAATATGTGCAAATGAGTCCAAAACTGACTAGGAATGATGAATTTTGACTTAGATATGATTGAACATAAAAGAAAGCATCTGTTATTGTTTAGTGTTGTTATTCCTACTTCCATCAGTAGCAAATACATCCAAATTTGAATATACAGAATTATGGTGTATCAAAGAAAGAAGAAGGCAAGATAGAAAGGGCGAGCACTGAAAACTGGTCCCTCAAATCCAGGTTTCTAACTGGTAAAAGCCTGCTTTAACACAGTATCATATACTGAGGTTCATTTGAAATGAATAGTGTAAATCTGACTAGAAATAATTGTACGTAAAACAGTATGCTATTTAAAAAGTGTTATTGCCTAGATCTGTGGAAATAGGATGAGATAAATTGTTCTTTCAGTGATGTGAGACTAGAAGTGGAGTATTATTCCAACACTCCACTGCAATATGCTGCCAGCACTGAGGATGTGTGTGTGCAAGACAAGCATCAAGTCTCACTGGCCTCATGGACCAATGCTGAGCTGTTTCTTAAAACTTTTATTGTGACACACACATGACAGCTGCAGATGGTGCTTTTGTACACACAAATCCCAACATCCTCAGGCAGATTTATTTCCAAAACCCTTATAAATGAACAACGAAATGCTAAACTTCACACACCCTTTTCCCTGTTATTTTGTTTTGTTTCTTTCATCACACACACTGCTCAAGCACAGCTATCAGCTGTCTGTGTGGCTTTTCTGTGCCAGTGCTGCTGGGTGTAGGACTGTGATCACTCACTGAAAGGGAATTGCCATTTCAGGCAGTGGCACCAGAGTGACAGTCATGGGGAGTAAATATGTAACTGCTGCACGTGGCAGTGAAGATAGCATGGGTGAGGAGAAGGACTTCACCTCTGAGATGAAATCTTCTGAAAAGAGACTGTCTGTCCTTCTTCAGCACATCTCTGTCATGCTTTTATACTTGTCTTGTTTGCAGAAAATACTGTATCACACCATTACTTTTTGAAAAATGATGAAAAAAAAATGACTGCAGATTGTGTGATTAAGAATCGGAGCACAAAAAGCTATCACAAAACCGAAGGAACTGAGATTTGGGTATAAAATGGTTGAATTTTTGAGAGCCTAAACTCAGGGGATCCCTCTCTGTCCCTTATGATGACAGTGGATTTAGTCTTTATCAGGGGTGATGAAACTCAGTATCCATTCTTAGGGGAGAAAGAATATGGAAGATACAGTACTGAGTAGTAGTGTTTATATATTTGAATGTAATGTTTCATGATCTATACTTAAGAAGTTATTTTTAGCTCAAAAATGATGTGCCCATAACATGTAGTATAGGTCAGATTGAAGATTTAACATGCAAACCTCCTCCTGTCAATACTTCGCAGTAATACCTATTAAAACCTTCAATTTGGACTGTGCCTAGTATGTTTGTACAAGGGGAAAGAATAGGAAGTATAAAACCAATAGAAAACCTCAACTTGTTTTTGCATACTGTAATACTGTTCTTCAGCAAGTTTATTGCTTTCTTTTGCAAAGGGTAAAACATGTTATTGCAAAAGGGATGCTTCTATCTTGTTTTCTTCTTTGTCTCCCACCTTCACTCCAATCAACACTGTGATCTCAAATCACATTTATTCACTTTAAATCTTGACCAAATCAGAAAGGAGTTGGGGGGAGGTGGAGGGAAAAGTTTTTTTACCCAAGGAAATTTTCTTTGCTGGATATCAAAAGCCTGCAGCAAGCAGTGTGGGAGAGCTTTCAAAGAACAAGTCAGAGCAATCCTTTCAAATAGAAAGTTTGAGGCACTGCTCTGATATGCTCTTACAGAAACCAAAATGGTGCTTTCTGTCTGAAAGGAATGTCTTAAAATGGTACTGGAAAGCAAGAGGTGTGAAAAGTAAAACCTTGAGGAGTCAAAGTCAAAGGGACAACTATGATCAAGTAACTTAATTTTATAGAGCAACCCTCAAGGAGTTTCTCCATCAGATGCAGTTTGTAGTAATGATTAATTTCTGTTCTGGCCATTAAAGCAAATGGGAGGTTGAATTTAGCAGGAACACAATCAGGCTACACTGACTACTTTTAAATATCCTCCTACTCACCCACTCTGAATAACAGAGTGCTATGTTAACAAACCTGTTCAGCTTCCTCTAATCCTAAAGGGAATTTCATGTCGGTAAAAGCACAGTGTATTTATTAGGGCTGTTCATTTTGCATTTGAGGAAAGAATTTCACAGCTATATTTCTAAAGATTGCAAGTTGACTAAACAATGGCAACCACTGTTGACATCAGGAAGCACTGGCAGCAGACATTTAGCAACCAGAGCTAAATATTATGTATGCTGTGTAAACCTTTACTCTCATGCTAAACAGCACTTAAAAATGCCATCAGTGTTATACCATATATTTCTCACAGAGCTCTATTGTATGCACAAATGCCTTCAACAGCGTGCGCTGCCATTCCTGGAACAGTCCTGGACAAGACAAACTTTTAGAGGAACATTTTATCAGTGACCAGATCTAGTGAGCTTAGTAACAATAATTCAAGAGAGGCAAGAGTTAATGCAGAAGGAATGGCACGTTTCCTGAAAGGCTTCTGCCTTCTGCTATGGACTATTTCACTCAGACCTCCCACAGAGTCAGCTTTCTAAAACTGTGGGTTTCTTTTATTCTTAATTTAGAACCCACAGAACACTGAAAAGTCAGATAAAGTATCCTCTCTCATTTTTTTTCTCTGTCCTAGCACTATGAGCCCATTCTGAATTTGGTCCCTTCTTGCAAACTCCTTTAAAAAAGCTTGAAATTTTCAGTGGGATTTAAAGACCTAATGCTTTTACCAGCTGCTGTTAAAAGAGCAATTAAGAGCTTCCTCCTGCAGTTTTTTCTCCAAGCAGTGAAAACCAGGATGATTTCTGAGAACCTTAAGCCAGGGGAAATACCTGCCAGGAAAAGTTAGATAGCAGTGGGGGGGAAATCTCTCTGAAGGGAGTTGGAATAAAAACTCAGACATAGGACTGAATCATTAATTCTTTATTCATTCACTGAATCTGAACAGACAACTTAGATGAGCTTCTAGATGGATAAATGGGACTATATTTCACTTCTCTAAAATATTCTTCAGTGTCTCAGTGGAATAATTCCATGTTCCTGAATAAGAACCACGTAAGGAATCACATCATTTTACTGCTGGGTGAAAAAATAATGATACATGTTTCAAATGTTGTTTCTAGCATTTAAAAGAAAATGATCTACATTAAAATTTCAACATCTGAACTCTGAAGACATTGTTTGTAATGTCATGAACATGTTTTTAAAGAACACATCTTTACCTTAGGACTAAAAGTTATACAATGGAGAGAATGAAAAGACTCTTAGTAAGAACTAATCAGAACCATGTTTTGGTCTAGTATCACTAAGATAGGATAAATCCCCTGGGCTCGTATCATCCATCACCCAGACCATGTTCCTATGCTATAGGTCTACTCTATCTCCTCATTTCAAAATGAAGCTTAATTTTTTTGTGAAGCAAATGGTAGAGGAGTAAATGAAGCTGCAACACACTTTTTTGGGCAGCAACAAGTTACCACAGGCTATCTGGTCTGCCTGAATTTGTACTTGAAGTCTGTTCGCAACAATGCAAAAGTGAAGGTTAAAAGTAGGTCTGTGTTGTTTAACTGACTTTTACTTTGGCTACCAAACAGCAAAATCCACTTAGGAGGAAAAATTGATATGGGTTGCTTTAATAATTTCCCTGTCCCCATCTTTTTAACTTTCCAAAACAGCAACTCTTGTCAAACACAACATTCACTCTTTACCATCTACAAGAACAAGCAAATGTGACTGGATATCTGAGAGGACTTTCATTTCACTGTGATCATGAGCTTCTGCATCCTTTGTTTCCATGTCATACAGTATGCTGTGACAGGTTGTCTGAGTATATCCAATTCAGAAAGAAAATGAAGGGTCAGATTTACCAGTGTGCTAGAAGAAATCTAGTATTCAATAGAAGCAGCACATGTCAAGTGCATGGTTGTGATTCCCATGCTGATCTCTCTGGAACACTGAAATAGTGCACAAAATTCAGCAATGTCAGTATCTACTTACTGAAAAGCATGCAGGGTTTGTAAGATGATCTGTTGTGTTACAGAATTTAGGAGACTGGAGCAGGAGAAAAGAGAAGACACATGAGAGATGTCAAAAACCAACAAATTTTGTGTTGTCTGCAAAACTGCAATCACAGAGTATATGAAAATGAGCATTATTGAGGGTGCTTCAGAAGGACTGATAGATAAATTATGAACCCTTTGGAGTATCTAGAGAACTTGTAAAAACAGCTTAAAAGGTAGGCTGGAAAGGAGGAGGAATGCATACATAATCATAAGGGAATTATACAGCCTCCTGGCAAAAATCTCTTGCTAGGTTGGAAAATATCACAGAATTCAAATGGAAGTAAAATAAACTCTGTTAAACTGCAGCTTAATTTAACAACAACAACAACAGCAACATCTAAGCTACTAGAGAGGGTGTGAGCTGCTTCAACAAGCGAACATTACAGAACTGCATGATATCCATAGAAAAATACTCAAATGACACCAGTTTTAATACATAAGAAAATTATTTTCAAGTTATATTATCAGATCTGTAGTTGGGTGAAAGTTATGGTTCCATATTTTGAAAAATATCTATCATTAGGCTTACAAAGCTGTTCTTTAAAGGGAATAAAAATTCAAATGAGAGGGACGTCATAATGAAAACAGTGAGAAGAGTTGCAGACAGGAAAAAAAGGGAAAGAGAAAAAGAATATAGAAATAAAAAGAAAAGAAAGTGTCATGCTAAGAGTTAATAAGCCAAATCTAGGGCATGGGAGAAGCTGAAGTCTGCTCATGAAGGTAAGTATCGCATTTTGTCTTCAAAAAAGAAAAAATACTCCCTATTACATCCCACCTCTCCAAAAACCAATCAAGCCCTAATATATTTTCCCCATTAAAAAAAAAAAAAAAAAAGCTTCAGAAACCCCTTGTTAACAAAACTTTACAATGTGTGCTGTCTACAAAACTTAAGGTATGATTTTATATTGATTGCTAAACCATTGAGTACCTTCAGTTACACAAACACAGCGCTCATGGAGCTACATAAAGACAGGAGATGCCCAAATATATGGACAAACTGAAAGTGAACTTCAAATGGATGTCACTGTGACTTTCATTTGAGTGTAGGAAGTAGCTGCAAGACTTTGTTTCAGTAGGGAAAATGTTATTAGAATTCAATTAACAGTCAAGAGAATAGTCAGTGACATTATATTTTGTGGTATTCGCCAGTGATTTAAAGAAGACAAATGGTAAATCTTTCAAAATCAATGACACTGACAAATGTCAGTGATCTTGTGAGAACAAGCAGAGTCTTCAGTAACAGGACGTATCTGAAAAACCATGTAGTACACACACACTGCTTCCCTGTCTGCCAGGCATGTATCAGGTTTGCTAAACAGAAATGATAACCTTTAGATACTTTTTACTTCTAGAAATAAATTTTGTCAGTAGGTACCTCCTAGTTATTTTTACAGTGCATTTGCCAAAGCACTTAACAATTAAAATTTAGTATATGGCTTGTATTTAGAACGTGACAAAAAGATTCATATATATGTTCAGACAAAATTTCCACCATCTGAGGAACTGGCGTGCTTAACTGGCTATCAAGAGCTTGTGATTCAGTTTGCATTGGCATTAGGAGGCATTAGGAGACAAGAAAGATGAGGTAAAATTGTGTGTTGGGAGATGCAGCCTTAGTAACAATGGGACTGTGAACTCGGCGAGAGCTTGTTCAAGCACCCCTAGGACATTACCTTCCCTCCTGGGCTGCTGTGAGAGGGAGGGGCACCAAAGGCACAGGCAGCCACCTGAGACAGCGGGTAACACCCAGTGGTGTCTGTGACAATATCTCTCCAAAGCTCACAAGGATGGACACTGCAGGTGGGCCAAGAGCACCACATTCTCCTCGGTGTGCAGCCCTCAGGATGAGGGCTCTGGTTGCTCACCCAGCCATCTATCCAGGTGCTTCCAAAGGAATAGCTCTGCCTGGGAATAGTCCCTACATGCACTGAAGTTGCTTGGAAAAGTAACAAGCAGTTCCTGCAAGGTATTGTATTGCTCTGCGGGTCACCCTTGGCAGGAAACAAGATTCCTCTCCCACCACGCCTGTCCCTGCAGGAAGGCTTCATTCCTTGTTGCTGAGGAGGAACTCCACCTCTGATGTGAAGGTGTTTTGGTTGGGGGTGTGAAATATAAGTAAGTCAGGCTCCTCTGGGTTTTAGACTTCATTCTGTTTTACTTCTTTAAAGAAAAAAAAAATCTTTCCCCAATTAAAAGTAATTATTATAACAACCCCTCTCTGATAAGAGATGTCAACCCCTCTCTGATAAGAATAAGTTTTTATTCCTACGGTGCACAAAAAGCCTTTTCTAACTGATTCACCTGCAGTTTCAGGAATTTGTAAGGTCCATAAAGGTAGAGGACTTCAAAGTACTTAATAGGATCACGATCATGGGAACTTGTTTACCTGTCTGAAGATTACTCATCTAAACTTGGTTCCTGCCATAGCCACTAGGGAGATATAGTGACTTTTGAGGGTCACCCTAGAAATGGCATAAATCATTCTTTCCTGTGTCTAACTTTCTCCATTGAGTAGGAATGGAAGGTTTATACTTGAAGCTGAACTTTGAGATGGCCTGGCATGTTAGCTGACAGAAAAAAGGGAGCAAAACCACAATAATTTGCAGTTGCAGACTAAATAATATACATCATTTTTACATTGGAATGATCCATTATCTGTGACTTAGAAGGTGATATTAGCCAGGTTCCTTCTGAACTAATAGAACTTACTCCAGCTACTGAGTTTTGGAAAAAAACCTGGCTTATAGTAATGCCATTGTTTTTTTCACACTGCCAGCAGAAATGTCTCCAGTACTCCCTTCAGTGATTTAACTGCTGGTGGTGAACATCCTCTGCTTTTAGAACCTTCTGCTTCAAAATGGCAGAATCTCTTATGCAAATACTAAATCCCATTTTTCTCAGGCCTTTTCTTACTGTTGAATGTTTTATGATACTCTTTTATGGTTTCACCGGGTTTCGTTTAGTTTAGTCAGTACGCTTTTCTTTTTAGGCCATATTGCAATTTGCACTGTGGTGATAATCTTTCACTGCAAAGGCATGCAGGCAAGAAAGTATCTTCTTACCTTGCATAGAATGAAAATTCATACTCAATTTTTACAATCTCAGACTGTGTTTAGGCTCCAAAAATTAGTACTGTTTCCCCCTACCACCAAAAACCCTCCCTCAGATCTAGTTTACATTACCAGATTCGTTTTCATGGGAGCTGGGAAGCCATTGGATTCAAGCTGAAGTTGTAAAGTATATATGACGGAAGGAAGTTCTCTACTAAACTGTGGCCACATTGTTAATATATTTCTTGATGACTTGTTCTCGTAAATCACAGTTACTATTAATGTAATGCAAAAAAATCAAGAAAATAACAAGAATTTTTGTTATGATATGAGAAATATTTCATCCATTCGGAAAGAATTTTGCATGCTGCTTTAGTTCATAGTGGCATGAATGCAAAGCAACATGCCATAGAGTTTTACCTCCAGTAATACCTAACTGTGGGACTCTGGCCCCACTTTTTTCATCTGTTGGAGATTGGAGCCCCACACCTGTTAATCTGGCACAAGGTCATTTGCTTTCACTACTGATTTGCTTACAACTGCAAGATTTCAGACTCAGGGCTCCTGTAAATCACTCTCTGAGCAGCTGGACTCTCTGGACTATGTTTCTCACTAGATTAATGTCTTAGGCATACATATTCAATATATTTGCTCCTATTTCTCTAACTCTTCTTCCTCTACTGTCAGTGTCGCCATTAAGTTCTGTCTCTCTATAATCTCTATCTATCATCTCTATAACTCTATACCTCTTAGCAATATCATCTCTATCTAAATCTGTAGGTATCCAGTGGATCATTACTGGCAGTTTGTAGTCACCTGCTGTCTGCAAGGACTCCTGGGATCCCTGCAGTGCTGATTTGGCACCTCTCTAAGTAGCACTGCCTTACTCAGTAGGGATTTTGTACAGTACAGGAACCTACAGACTGGCTGAACCAAAGTATTACAAGAGAGTTTTAAATAGAGTGCAGTCAGTGGGTGCCTGTGGCCTCATTTATTTTTGAAAGACTGTATTGATGTATCTCCTCCCCAGAATTCAAATGGAAATCTGGGAGAAGATCCCTTGAAAGACAAGGCAGAGAATGAGGGAGACCCTCTTTACCCCCTACATTAACATTTCAACCTTGCCTCAAGTGCTCAGTACTGAGTTTGAGAACAAGGGAAATGGTGTCCTGAGGCTTCAAGGCACTACTTTGCCTTTGTTCAGACTTAGGCCATCCTGACTATACAGATTACTGAACTTCAGCACGAAAGGCTCCCTCATGTCCTAAGGAGGTAATAACTTCTTTTCACATCATCATTGTCTCAGCTCAGCAGTCATGTTGCTAATTGACCTTTGGTGTCTCTCAGTCATGAGACCATGCTAAAAAAGACATCTGTGCTTACCTCTAAGTGCCTACCTATTCATCATGGTTAACTGTGGGCTAATGAACCCTCAAATATGATGTGTAGTGGCCAACAAACAATTGATAGTGGGTTATGAGAGCAAGGTGAAAAATGTACAATTGCGATGGATAGAAATAATTGTCTATTTTTTTTTTTGCAAGCTTCAGTGTAGTATTTCATAAAAAAACAAATAGGAAAAACCTGAGTGATTTGCAGCATTCAAAAAAAGTGAAACTCACAGGAAATTGATAATGGATAAAGTTTCCAATCCAACTCCACATTATGACTTGGCAGTTCAAGCCTGAGAAGTTTTGGAATCCAAATGTTTGTAGTTTTTCAGTGGGAGTTTTTCCCCCAAGGCAGTCGTTGTCTGAGCTGATAAAAAAGTACCGAGGCAGTGAGCTGTCTAGATGGGAACCAAATACACCAACTGATATCGAGGAGAGATTTATATGTAAGACTTTCTGAAAGTAAGGGAGGATGGGGAAGTCACATATGGATGTTCCAGCAACATCTGTGTGTCCCAAATCCTGTGTAAGGGAGGTGCAAGAAACTTGAAAGACATTCCTTGGTGGATCTGATCCTAAACAGAACGATCCCAATGAATGATCCCAATTTTTTGGTTCTAGTGGAAGTGAAAGTTTGCAATTGTTAGAATTCTGTTTGGCAAACCAAAGAACTAGATGTACCTGAGTTGCATTAAGTGTTGCATAGGTGTGCTGCAGACACACAGGGCAGGTTTTGGGCAGGAACACGTGCACAAGAGGAGTGGTAGGTCAGGCATCAGCATAACTAACTTTGTGCTAACTTCTCTGCACTGCTAACACCAACCAGCACCCTGAGACCAGAGCATCTCACACCAATCAACCAGGCTTGTTACTACACAGCTCTATCAGTAGTGCTCAAATCCATGTTAGAGGATGGCAGCTGTATCTGATCGGGATCTACAAGGTTTGGCCCTGTCTTGCAGTCTGGTGCTCATTTTGGCAAATGCACACAGAGAGGAAACAAGGAGCTAAAAATATGAATGGTAAGAGCAATCACTTATTTTGTGGTTTTCTCAAACTGAGCACCTTTATTAAACAGAGTACAACACAGAAGAAATTAGAAAGCTGGTTGTCTGTGGATAATCTTACAATCTCTGAGAAACAGTTAATCTAAAAGAGAAATACAACTTGATATTATCTGTTATAATAAATGTAGCTTTCTTCATTTTTAAGACTTGAATTCTCCAGCTAAGTGGCTAGAAGTGCAGAGATTCTGTAGATTTCTGCAGTTTTTTATCTACATATCTGTCATCTGATTTATGAAATGTAAATGTGACTTCAGCTTTTTGCTCATGTTGCATAAATCAGCAAGTTTTGGCTTGCCCATTAACTCTGAAGAGGCACCAGACCACAGATTTGATGAAACACATTCGCTTTTTTTTTTTTTAAATTTACCCTCAAGATATTTCAAGCCATTTCAAAGTTGAAGAAAATAACAGACACTAACCCAGTGTTTTATTTCCCTTTTAAAACTGGCTTTAATTAAATGGCCTTTATATTTAGGATTATCTGGATTAAAACACTGCAATGAACTCAAAATGTAGGATTGGATCAAAATATCAGATTTTGTTGAAAAGACAGCACACATCCCAGTAGGAAGTGATAACCCGGATGAGTAACAGACATCTTGGTGATTATCAGTCCACCTGAGATTTAATTTCAGTATGCTGACATTTCCTGGTGAGTCATTGTCAGGGGAACTAGAAGAATGAAACTTATTTTTAGTTCTTCATCCATTTTATTTTTCAATTTACACCCAGATACACAGTAAAGTGAAAGGTTAAAAGATACGATATACAGCAGAATCCAAGAATTAATTTATTATATGGAAAAACTCTGGTATCTTTCCTCTTACTAGGCATACTCTCTCTTCATGACATTAGTGTAGCATAGTACAATGCTTTCGTTGACAGGTACGGAGTTCCCATGAGCAAATCACCTGCTTGTATCTTTGCTGGCCAAGATAGCAGTGCCTTGCTGTAACAAAGTACTGCTTGTTCCAATCTTACAGTCCAGAAATTCAACAGGTTTTGAATAAATTAAGTCGTCAGCCTCTTAAAGTCAGTGGAAGTCAAAGGTCTGTTTCCTTGTGAGACTTTCAGTGGCAAATTCGAAGAGCCCAACTTTTAATCCTTTTCAGAACAGACTGGTAGCCATATCCACATACAGAAAAAAACCAACCTGTTTCAAGTGAAGTGAATCATGGAATTGATTAGGTTGGAAAACACCTTAAGGATCATCTAGTCCAACTGTAAAAAAACCCCATCAACCCTCCCTAAAAAAATAAAGCAAAAAATAAAAGTTCATCATGGTCCCTGGTCATATAGTTGTCCATTTGGCCATTTGCTTTTTTTTTTGGTTTCCTTGAGCCAGTAATTCCAAGAACTGAACTGATGACATACATAAGTGTGAAATGTCACGTGGTTAATTAGAATTTTATTTTGCACCTCCAAGAGAGATTCTTTTTTAATGATTAAATGTAACACCCCCTTGCCCCTTGATTAATTGAATAATTTCTTGTTGCTGGGGTTACCTTAAGCAACCAGTACACCAAGTTCTTTTTGTATCCACCATGTGTTTTACATGTGTGTGTGTGTGTGTGTAAGCTGTTTGTTCGTTCTTTTTTTTTTTTTTTTTTTAATGAATAGAAGCTGTGTTGGGAAGGTGGGAGGTCAAAAGTTCACATTTTCCTGAAGAACCATCATGAAAAATGAGTCCATACAGACTGGTGTGGTAAAACGCTTTATGAATGGCAAAACATTATGAGAAAGTAACCTGTTGAAAATCTTGTACCATTTTCAGAATGTTTTTCTCATATTAAAAATAAACATGGAATATACAATGCATTATTTTATATGTGCAATTGAAAATAATTTTCTCCCTTCCCTAGTTGTTAATCTTGTAGTTATACAAAAATCTTTGTGTCCCCTCTGGTGGTGATGATAGCTCTGAGGCTATATAAAGATGCAGGAAATATAGCTCCCGGTATAATTTTAGGTGTTACTAATCAAATGCTGTAAAAGAAACACAGAGCCGTAAACATGAATTCTTGCTCCTAAATATGCTTGCTGTTAGACTTTAAATTAAAAAATCAGCTGCAGACACTGAAGTAGTGGTGCATATATATAGTAGAAATAGTTTTCTACAAATAAATTTAAGTAAAATAAAACATTTCTAACAACTTAGAGTGATATATATGCATGTACATTAAGAGTGAGGAACTGACATTGGTAAAATATGGGTTTTGGATGCTATTGTGTATAATCCAACTTTACCAAAGATCCCAGCTGAGCTGTCTTTGTATTAGACACTTCCCAGATACACAATAAGTTATTAGAGCATCTTTGCAATGAGGACTTTCTCTCTCATGATACAAATCTAGGAGAATTAAAATTCTGTCCCTTTACTAAACAGACAGGCACCAGAGGCACAAGAAAGATTAAATGATGTTTTTCTAGAAGACACTGCAAAAAAAAGTATGGTGAATTTTATTTTAGGCCTGAATATACTTGTTTTTATTATTAATTATAATGGTATTTTTTGCATCCATTGCCTCTCAAGACATGATGGGATCTTGTTGCTGTTATTCTGTTAGATCACAAGAGTGTTATCAACATCCTGGGGACTGGATCTCTAGGAACTGATTCTAATTCAAAATGTGACCAACCACATTAATGTTGACAAGTTTGCTATTGATTATAGTTCATTTCACATCTATCCTGAAAAAATCTTTGGGCTGATATATACAGACACTTTAGGAGGTAGGGTTTAGTGTGATAACCTCTGGGTTTCAGGCATACATCACTTCTTTTTCTGGCTATACCATTCCTCCTGCCATCATTCCACTGGCCGGGTTATTCATTTGTCTGAATGAAAAAAAATCTGTAATGTAGAAAGGCTCTTCAGAACTAATAATTTCAGTCCCCTTTTATCATCAGAGAAGAGACTGGGTTAATAGTTTCTAGTGTTGTTTTATCCTAAAGTTAATTTTAAAATTGGACAGCAGAATTTTATCCTTAGAGTAACGGCTTCTTTCCATCAATTGAAAACAGCAGGCATAGTATCTGACTCTAATATAGATGTCTGAAATAGAAGTGATTTGGCCACGTCTCACCTAAGACCTATGAAAAGAAAGTCTTAATTACAAAGACAATCTCTAAAAGTTTTGATTCAAAGTGAGTTTCATACACTGGGAAGAAATAATCCATCTTTTGTTTCTGAATTATAGAATTCTATCTTGTATAGTAAGTATAGTAACTGAGGAGTGGCTGTGATGTCTGCAATGGCCCTATTTATGTACACATTCAGTATACAAAGGATGAGAAACGTTAACCCTCTGTTAAAATGTCACCCGTGTTATTGATGAGTGCTTCATCATGCCATGAGGAGTGTGAAACAGTGACTTTCCTATGAGTTTAAATACTCCAGTTCTTGAGTATATTCATAAAATGTTATCCTCTAATAACATTCTATAGCAACATTCTAATAACATATTCTGTATTCATAAAATGTGATTCCTCTAGCAGTTATAACACTATTCTGGCTATCACCTCTTTTCTCTTATAAAGGTACAAAGAAAAAACATGAGGCCCCAAGTCAGGTCAAACTGCACCTTCTAACAATTTGTGCAAGATATACAATGATTGTGGAATTTTATAACACCACAACAGGAATTATTGATCACTTGGAAAAGAACAGATTTAACCACAAGAGCTTCACATCATGGAAAAGTCTGATTTTTTGTGCTTAAAGACTCCACTAATGAACTTTTCTTGAAGCAAAAAGAAAAGAAAATGTCAGCTTTGCCTCTTAGACACTGTTAAAGGTCTACTTAATACATTTTGCATCTCCAAAACAAATATAATAGCCTCTCAGGATATACGCTGTGGAAAACATTGAATGCTGAAAAAAATGCTGTAAGGGCATGAGAAGGATGCAGACTGGCTGTAGTCCAGCTCCCCATTTGTAGCTTATTGCTCTAAAATTTCCATATACTTCCCCTGAGTACAATGAAAAACTGTGTAAAGTGATACTTCTGGCTTTGAATGAA
Organism: Daphoenositta chrysoptera; assembly: GCA_013397915.1. Lineage (NCBI taxonomy): Eukaryota > Metazoa > Chordata > Aves > Passeriformes > Daphoenositta > Daphoenositta chrysoptera. The sequence goes on along the minus strand of VZRO01000695.1, from coordinate 269,291 downwards.
CTAACAGCACCAGGGAATTCTTACAATAAAATGGAAGAGGGGCAGCTTATACAATTCAATCACTTTTTCCTTGGAAAAATGGATACATAAAAATATTGCTAGAGGTCTGTCTATAATATTTTCTTGGTATATTTAAACCTTGTTTCCAGACATTAGGCAATTTTGCAAAATGTGGATCTGGGTACTGGCAGGACTGAACATGCTTTAGACATTATTGAAGCTTTTAAAAGGTGTGGTATGCAGGGAGCCCTATGCAGACCTGCATTTTAAGCTAAGGATTTACTTAATACTAATAGCAATACCTTACTAACAGTCAGGCCTTCAAACTAAAAATTAGAGAGACTTTTGCTCTACTTACAAAGGTACGGTCCTCAAAAAGTGGACAGAGAGAATTAGCTGGATTAAAAACGAAATGCTTTTTCCAGAGGCAACATATACACATACTTAAGGTCTATATTTACTATGAATGGAAAAATTTAAGCTCCTGAAACTCAAAAAACCCCACTGTTTTACCAAACACATAAGAAAACTTACGTGCAAAGTCAGATCCACAAAAGTGCTTGGATTTGGTTACATTTGCTGCAATGCTTATGAAGCAAAATACCTGTATGGACTGGTCCTGGAGGACGTGGGCACGTCCTCTGGGATGAGTTGCATGAGGCACAATTCAGAGCACGTGAGCAATGACTGGATTCCTGCAAAACAACTTAAAAGGAAAAGTTCTTGGTTTCAAAATCTCATCAGTTGATACTGAAAAGTATTTTACCTTTCAAACAGAAGATTTAATTTATTAAAATGCACAGAAGTTCAGATGAATAAGAAAGTCTTCTTCTCCCTTTCTTTTTTTTTTTGCCATAATCTGGTGAAGAATTTGTCTTTCTCACACATTGGAGCAAAACTCTATATCCCCCCAAATCCCTAATTATAACTTAAAATTGTGACTATGTGTCTGTAAGAGAGAACACAATGAGGCTGCACCCCTGTGTGCATCCACAGCCTGCACTCTGCCCCATGGATCCAGGACTGTATGATGTTGTTTCTTGTCCTGAAGAGTACATTTTAAATTTTCTTCTGCTTCTTTTCCTCAGCTTGATGTTGAAGTTTTTCCAGCTCTAATGAAATTTTTCCTTTTTACTTAGGATCTCAAAATAATTATGAGTGAGGAGGTTCTTGTAAAAGCACTCATTTTAAAGGGAATGTAGGGTTCCTAGAATTCTGAATTTTTTGTTTGTTTGTTTGTCTACCAATAGTAAGTAAACCAGAGAATATTTATTGTGAGAGGCAGAATTATTAACTGAAAAAAAGACATATGCTGCTTATCCAAATTCTTCTTGCAACATTCTCAGATTTGACTTGCTATGCTTGCTGGAACATAGTTTTGTTTTTCTTCTTCTTT